>LBNU01003174.1:36513-77834 GCA_014162995.1 Artemisia annua
TAAATTAATTTGTAGCTTAGAATAACTGTTGATTTGGTGATTGGTCAAATACATTCTTCAATTTTCTCACTTATATTATATTTACATACGTATCATAGAAACTTATGAAAAAACAATCGATTGTTGGTCCTTTTAATGTGCAAGATGTTTACGACATTGTTTAAAAAATATATATAACAAACGCTACAATGACGCGCGTACCCTAGAAGAAAAATGTCATAGTATATTTGTATTATACATAAAACATAAGTACTTAACTTACATCAAAACAATTACAAAAAAGAAGTATAGAATATATACCGATGCAGGTGCACATGATCATAGAAGAGTGACTTAAATATATTGGCCGCTCTTTTGGAGAGTCCAAGCTCCAAACTACAATACCCTACAAAATTATTGGACATGGTACATTATAATTACTCACCCACCGTTTAAACCGGTCGAACATCGTACGGCCAGTATGTTTCATCTCCATGGGCGATGTTATCTTAAGCTCATTAGAGTCAACTGAACTTACTCATAAATCTTAGTTTAATTTTAGTGTACAAGCATGGACGGAACTATTAAGGGACCGGGAGGGCCCGGGCCCCAAACTTTGCGACGCTAGTGTAAAAATTATAGGTTTTAGGGTAATTATAGTCGTGGTTACAAACAAATCTTCGTTCGGCCTCCAAAAAATAAATTGGCCCCCAAAATAAATGTTCAAGTTCCGTCTATCGTGTACAAGATTAGCAAAACTTTAGTATCGAAACCAATGATTATGTATAAAAACATGAATATTTTTAATAGTGAACTGGCTAAAGACTTTTCCTGGTTCTTCTCCTGATCATCCCACATCAATGCTGAGCATGGCAACATGCTTGATCTCTATTTAATTGTCGTTTCTTTTTTCGCAGCTAAATTCAACATGCGTAAAGTTTGATACATCCACATGGCATAAACAGATATCTAGTTTTTTTTTTTTTTTTTTTTTTTTTTTTTTTTTTTTTTTTTTTTTTTTTTTTTTTTTTTTTTTTTTTTTTTTTTTTCAACTGGAATTAAATTGAAAGACTAGCAAATTAGGTAATTACATGAAGACGAATAGAGCGTTTCCAATATTATAATTACTTAAAAATATATTCAATTTATCACAAAATTTTATACTTAGTAAGTATCAACTTTTAATTATTTATTGCATCTTTGTGGTTTGCTTTGACCACAATGTTCCATTCTTTGAACAAAAAGATGCACCTTTTGTCCCTAAATGCCAAATGCACCTTTTGTCTCTCTACTTATTATTTTAAGTCAAAGGATGAATGGTTGCGGTTAATGCATACCATAAGGACGAATGGTGCAATTTACTCTTTAACTAATTAGTTTCCCTTTTAATAAACACGTGAAAAACACAGAGACAACAATATAATTACTATATAACTCTAATTACCATAACCACAATACCCGCAACATAATATAAATCATGTTAAATAAGGGTTGCCGGAATATGGGTTTCCGGTGAAGACACTAATTTTCGATGGTCCGGTGAGAGAATAAGACTTTGGTGTTAAAATGAGTGTTGGTGTCACTAAAGAAGATGAGTGTCTTTGTTTTTTCACGTGTTTATGAGTAGGATGAGGGTGTTTACCGTGTTTTGGTGTAATGTAATGAACTAACTAATAAATAAATACTAGCTATTAATTAACCGGTTTTTACTACATACAATTGGAAGATTAACAAGTTAAGCACATAAAATAGGAAAATTAAAGTTTGATACATATTATAGAATTTTATGGCAAGTTAGATATATTTTCAAATGATTACACCCGGCCTTCTAACTAAATCAGCTTTTCTAAATCTATTAGAAGTCCAATTAAAGGAGAATTGTGTTACATCGTCGAAGAACTAGACTTTTCAAGGAACATTAGTTTGAAAATGTAGATTCATTGTAAAAACACCAAAGGATCCATGGGGAGGCTTGGATAACTGCATCAAACACGTGGTCAGGTTGAATGGTTACTTGGCTCGGTTTGCTAGGGAGAACACAACATTGAGGTTGTCAACACGAAGATGAAGTAGATTCTATCATTTAAGAATCTCATTATGTGTGTATTTTGCAACATCGCACCACAAGTAGGTGCTCTGTCGTCTATAAGTATTCATCTCAAACCAGACATCGAATTGAGTGGAGGTCAGTTCCTTTAATATCCAAGTTAACTCTAGATATCTAGTATGCATCACTGACCTCGCATGAGTTATTCTTCACTACCTTCACTCGGAAGCTTGTTTCACAAAAGGATCGGAGCATCTTACCTCACAGTGGGCGTATATATGTGGGATACAAGCTCATAAATTTTCAAAAGTGAATTAGCTTATGATCGATATGGTATTAAAATATTACTAGTAGTATTAATGCATGAAGGATCGGAATGAAAACTGAATCTCGTACTTCACATATAATGATCATCCAATCGTCCCTGCTTGGGATATTGAATAATTTATTCGGGACGCATTATTTATTATTGGATTGGATAATGCCAGATTATGTTATAATACGATATTCGTCGATCCATTCTTTTATTCCTTGCAAATATTTCTCTGGGAATTACCTAACTATGAAAAGTAACTAAAATTATGTAGCGGAGTGTCATGAAGTCATTGAAGTGGTACGGGATACTAATGAAAGTTTGTTTAGTAGGGTTAAAAAAAGTTTTTAAATCCAATATTTTTCTTATTAGACCCGGTCTAAACAATTGCGTGTAAGTTAGTTCATTAACATGTTTAAAGTAAACTCGATTCTTAACTACAAGTCTACAACCCTAATATGACAGTTCGAAACAATTTGTACATCCGATATTCTGATCATTTTGATTCTGATTTTACCATTGAGGCATTGACTATGCGAATATAATGTATAGAACCCATCGATTTAGGAACTTTTGAGAACATGGTTCTTGTCTAGATAGCATTAATTAAAAAGGAAAGAAATTGTGGTAGATGGTTGCATGGTAAGATTTCTTTATACTTGCAATAGTTGTAGTTTGGTCGTGTATTGAGAAATTTGAAGAGGGATACTTGGCAACACGCATACCAAGAAAAATAAAGGAGTCATACCTTACGCTTAAGACCCTACTCTTTTTTCAACACGTGATTTATGCTTATGCTTCCCTTTCTATTGTGTCATTATAAATTTCTGAATAAAGGAAAATATAAATAAATAAATAAAGGTTTACTTGTCAGCAGTGTTGCAAAAATCGGCCGAATNTTTTTTTTTTTTTTTTTTTTTTTTTTTTTTGAAAGAGGTGAATACTTTTTCGAAGGACGCGTTCATGGGCATTAACAAGCATTGTCGTTATTAATCCTTCCCCACGCGTTGTTGGTGAGACAAAAAATAAGAAGTTAGTTGTTTGATTGTCGACTTGTGATGTTGATTGTGAGCGTGTGCGGTCATGGCGGAGCTGGAAGTGAATTATACCTTAAATGAATCATCCATTTGTGCTATAATCAAATTTGATGAATGTTCAAATGAGTCATAATCCACGGTGATTGATAATTATTGTTTCTATGTGATGGTAATTTTATTGAATGTGTATTTTATATAAGATATCAATTTGCTATTCAGAAAAGATAAGTTTCAATAGGAAAGAGAATATAATCTTAGAGATAACTCAAATAATGCACACTTTTGAAACGCCCGTAATTTTTTTATTTTTTATTTTTTATTTTAATATTAATACGTTGTATTTGCTCTGCAGTACAGATGACTGCAAAAAAAACTGAATTCGGAATTAAACCCGTTTTTGATAACATGTAAATTCTGAATTATATTTCATAATTAAAATAAATAATAATTGTATATGAGTTTCATAAGTGGAATCGTAAGTTTCTACATAAAACGGGTTTATTCCAAACGGTCATTTAAAACTTGTAGCTATAAAAATATATATCATTGTTTATACAAACTTGTTACAAAAGAACTTTTGCTTTGGGGGCATTCCAAGCTGATAACAAATAATGGAAATAAAAAGCTCGTTACCTAACCATCGAGCTACACCATTTTGACCCATTACGCATCACATAACACATAGCTTGGTCTCGTCTTACAAACCTGCAAAACATGAAGCTGAGAACGGTAAATCCTTGTGACTTAGTGAGTGAACGGAACTAATCTAAATAATACTTGCAATTCATAACATAATAATCTACGACATGTTATGAAAGGTACAACTTGTAGTCGTCTTGTTACTTGTCTAGGACATAAATATGATTTTGGTTCTAAATTTTATGATCACTACATAATGTCTGAGCACTTGCTTTTGACTAGACGATGCTTGGTCATTTTTCTATAAGTAAGAACATCCCTAACCAACGAGTACTCTTCTTGGAGTTCTAACTTGTCATCATGCTTATCTATACTCGGGTCATCCACAAAGGATGCTTGATCACATATATTTGACATGATAGTTCTAAAAATAAAGCATCCACATCGGATGTAAACAATATAATAAGCACGGGTTACCAAGAAAGGATGCTTCTACGGGAGTTCTATGTCGTGCATTTCTTAGGCACATCGTGCACTTCTTAGGCACGCTACATGACTAATGGTGCATTTCTTATGCACCCTAAACTTAACAAACGATACTTCTTGTGAGCACTTAAAATATGATTTGTTTCAGATAAAATCATGCTAAATCTAATTACATGAAGCTAATAATCTGTTACTCACCTGAGTCGTATAATGCAAGATGAATGATTATGAAAACGTCTCGAGCACCTAAATTATGATAGATGCACACATAGACTATTAACACATATCCAACACATAAACATGATCATATATATACACTGGAAACATAAACATGAACTACCCGAACATGTATAAACACATAACGACACTTCGAACATAAAAACACATAACTAAAACATGTTGTCAATTCTACAATAGCATATACTTTCCCATTTTAGTCTAGTGGATTAATAAGGTAATAGAACATAAAAACACATAACTAAAACATGCTGTCAATTCTGCAAACACATAATTTAAGTACTCAAAGTAAAATGTTTTAAGTTTATGGTCGAGTATAGACCTGGAAAATGTATGTTGCTACAACATCTTTTGAAGCAACAATTCATGGCCTAGAATACTGGTTATAGAATTTAGTCTAGTGGATCAATAAGGTAATACCATACATTAGGCAGCAAAATGCATAAAAAAACAATTCTTTTTCAATAGCAACTCGAGCAATACTAACAAATATAATCCTGCCAATTTCAGATGCAAGCAAACATAAATTCTACCCAAAAGCAATAAATAGCATACCAAAACGAACCTACATATGGCTAACGTTGTAGAATTTAGCATCATGCTTAGACATACCCCTCTCCAAGAAACCACAATTTGATGGTTCTTTCGGTACGTGGAGGTGGCCTTTTAATCTGGACATACTTCGTTGCAAAATCATCTGGCAACATAACAAAGCTTTCTATCGATTTCTCTCATCCTCTTCAAACAAAAAAGAGCTTTTCATGTTGACACATCTTGGAAGGCCTAAATAGGAAATAGAACAAACTATTAATAATCCCGCAAAAAAAAATATATCTATACATATGATCAGACACAACACTGTCTACAAATCGAACCAACATTTTACACCATAACATCAAGGCCACCTAAACAATTTAGCCAAGGCTAATCTTTAATAAAATAAAGCATCATCGTTACAGCAACTATAACCACGTATGACAACACTATGTTTCATGGGTTCGATCAAGCAATTTTTGTGTAAGAAAATGGAAACATATACCCAGATGTTCAGAAACAATATACAAACAAAAACAACAACACGTAAAAAGCATGTTAAATCAACAACCACTCTTATACAAACCATAGATATAACAATCAAAAAGCTACATTGAAGAAAGTTATTAGCCACAATGTAAACATCACTTAGTCGCATGTAAAATCAATGAAACGATCTTTAGATACAGGTGTTTGGTTTAATAAATTCTCAAGGCATAACATGTGGCATAAAAAGTAACCTTATGTGTAGTCGCTGAACCATCTGCACAGCCGCTCTTACACAAACCATAGATATAACAATCAAAAAGCTACATTGAAGAAAGTTATTAGCCACAATGTAAACATCACTTAGTCGCATGTAAAATCAAAGAGATGATCTTTAGATACAGGTGACTAGATTAATAAATTCTTAAGGCATAACATGTGGCATAAATAGTAACCTGATGTGTAGTCGCTGAACCATCTGCACAGCCACGAATAGCAAATACCACCATAGGCCACCCGTTTTACTTGCAATCAACAACACATGCCTCACATAAGAATTAATACCTCTTCCCATGAACCTTGGCAGCCAAAATCATACACAGGATTTCAGCTACGGTAAATGCACATACTTGGGGGAATAATAACATGCCTAAATGAAATCGAAACAATATCATTATATATTAAAGTTGTTCATGTGCTAGAGCCAATCCGAGTGTTGTAATCCGATGAAAACAACATCGAAATGAACCTGAAAACAGAGATTCACATATGAAAAAGCCAACATTTAACGACATCACATTACAAGTATTAAAAAAGATACATATAGCAAAATATAGAAACAACCCATGAATGAAAACTATAATATACACACTTTAATTGAATCAGCCATGACTAATGTATAATAGAATTATGTAAAACAACATCATTACAAGTTAAATTTTTACCTAAGCTACAGCCAACCCGTGTGTTGTAATTCCACAGGAACAACATTGATAAGAACCTGAAAACACAGATTCACATAAAGAAACAAATGGTTGATCAACCCGGGAACTTTAAATACAATTCAAAAGCCAACATTCAAAGACATCGGGCCCAAACAGGAAATAAAACACAACTCGCATAACACTATATAAAATCAGCATTTACGATCACATAAAATTATTGCAAAACCTGAACAAACAAAAACGTGTATCCACAAATTCTGACTATAACTCATATGACCACATGTCAGATTCTAGGTATTACCAAAAATAGACCAATAACTTAAAAAATAGAATAAAGACTACAAACTATACAAAACAGATAACATAGCACCTATTAATACAATTACCAATTATCACCACATCTCACTTTGTCTTGATCGTCACCACTTCCCATCAACTTGGTTGCATGCATTATATCAAATACCTCAGTCGATGTAAGCATAAAAAATTGGAAGAACAATAAAAGCCAAACAATACTCCAAATGACATAATACATTTTAACCTCTACCATTTATAACAAACCAAATAACAAATGATCCAAGACCTTAAAAACATCTATAGACTACCATCACAGCCTCTTACCTTATCCTATGAACACAAAACACATGCAACACTATGAAACACCTCTGACAATAGCCTACTCAGATTACATAGAATCAAGAATTTACAGCCACATGCAATACTCTAAAAACAATATAAAAGCCACACCTATGAACACATATGATCCTTCAAGAGCTGCTACAAGGCAAGCCGAAATCTTCAAAATCATCAAAACTCAAATAGGCCGAAAATTACATTTACCCTATCATCTCTTCATAAACAGCAAACCCATAAAAAAAATTGACATACAATTTTCACTTAACACTACAAATTAAAGAAACCACAATTGTTTGTTAAAAAAAATATCATAACTATACATGTATAAACATCACGATAAAAAAAATTCTTAAATTGATTAACATAAACTTAAAATTTCGAACAAAGATTAACCCACTACATGCTATTGAATCCTTGAATATGATCTTCCTCTACTTTAAATCCCAAAACTTATTAGGCAACAATCAACATGCAATTGAACCTACCGCAAAACACACATCTTACATAAACGATCCCTCTCTCTCTCTATCTATCTCTCTATCTCTCTCTCTCTCTCCCTCTCTCTCCCTCTCTCCCCCTCCCCCTCTCTCTCTCTCTCTCTCTCTCTCTCTCTCTCTCTCCCTCTCTCTCTCTCATGCACACGTGTTCTTTAAGAGTATATATCTAGGACACGTAACCCTCATGCACATGTGTTCTTTAAAAGTATATATCTAGGACACGTAACCATCAATTTCATTTAAGACACTTGTAAACATAACCCAAAACGACATCCTTTTTGCCAATGTTATTTTTAAACATGAAACGGCGTCGTTCAAACCCATGTAAAGAATAAAAAAAATAATAATAAAACCTCAAAACAACGTCCTTTTAGAAGCCCACTAAACAACGTCGTTTCTCACGGTAAATATATAATAGAGTAATTAGAGCATTCGCAGTTCATAATTTGAAGACTTTTTTTATAACACATTTTATGACACAAATACAATATTAAATAAAAAGATAAAATTATAAGCTTGTCGTGCGTTATCTTTATCATATAATAAGTTTTGGGTAAGTTGGTAAATCTTCAAGTCATTAGATCAATAAGATCCTTAAAACATTCCCCAAAAACAATTATTGGTCCAATGAAAAATCATTGAATGACTTTTTCTAGCTTTCTCTAATTGGAGATGCCTTTAAGAGTATTGATTGCCGCCAAACATGTGACTGTGAATTTAAGTTCTAAAGAAAAACGTGTGATTTATGACCTTTAAAAAACTGATTTGACAGTAAACAGTACTACCTCCGTTCCAAAATTATTTTTCACAGACAAAAAAACACACAATTTTAGAAAAGCATCATCATTACAATTTTTTTTTTCTTACTTTTTGCACAAAGACAGTTTTACCCTTAACTAATTAATTTCTAATTTCTTTAAAGTTTGTAATAATAACATCAAATGAGGGTAATATTGTAAACTTGATCTATATTCCCTATCTATTTATGGAAGTGGACAATTATTTTGGGACGACCAAAAAAGGAAAGATGGACTATAAATATGGGACGGAGGGAGTAGGTTTTTACAATTCTAAAAAGTCCTTTTAAATTGTTTTTTGCATTGCAACCAAAGTTTTTTGAAAAGCTTTTCTACAAAAACTTGGTAAAGCTCAAGTCTTTGATCCAAGTTTGGGTCACTATATGTTTTATGCATTAAATGCATCATGTCTTTAAGACTTGACGCATCGTAGATAATCTTAAAGGTTCTTTTTTTTCTAGAATATATATTTGCTAATTGACAAGCAAAATAGTCTGAAGGAAAAATAGATATATACTGTAATAGAAAAAGATGATTATAAATACTTCACGACTTCACGTGTCCCTCACATTAGTGATCAACTACTATCCTTGCCAGTCCTCTACATTTTCACAACTCCATGGATCAAATTATGACCTGTTCATACGCCAAGGAAGGAGAATTCAGAAAAGAGACCAAGAAAACCGACTCGCATGACAAAGAAAACTCCGTCTACAGAGGTGTACGTAGACGGAGTTGGGGAAAATGGGTGTCAGAAATCCGCGAGCCAAAAAAGAAATCAAGAATATGGCTCGGGACATTTGACAACCCAGAGATGGCAGCTAGAGCCCATGATGTAGCCGCCATTGCAACCAAGGGTAACCGAGCTACACTCAACTTCCCTCACCTAGCTCACCTACTTCCTAAGCCAGCTTCCACGTCGCATGGTGACATCCGAGCGGCTGCAGTCAAAGCCGCAACATTATCTATAAATGAAATTAGTCCAAGAAGCCACGACTCCAATAGCACCCAAGCTGAGCTTCAACCAGAAGTTGATGGTTCAGATTCTTCCGACGATGCATTTCTTGATTTACCGGATCTCCTCATTGACCACTCAAGCCGGATTAATCATACTTGCTTTACATATCCGGGTGAGATCACCCGAGATGAGACCGGTGATAACGAGTTCTGGCTAGAAGATAATTATCTGTGGAATAACTATTGTTAGTAACTTGGAGTACAAAAGTGAATGGCTCGCTAGAGCATATTTGTTAATTATACGTAATGAAGATACTTTAGATTATAATTTTGAAATAATTGAACGAAACTACTTAATTTTTTAGTAATGTATTTCGTTACAATAAGAGCGTGAATTGATAGAATTATCTTACAAATAATGAAAAAGTACGATATTCATGTACTACAAGAAAAAGTGCTTATAGTGACGACACGAATATGGTCACTAATAGTAGATATTTGGTCACTAAGCTGATTTAGTGACCATATCAAAGTGGTCACTCGTGGTCACTAAAAGTCGGTCACAAAAGGTAATAGTAATGACATTTGAATATGGTCACTAAATAGTGACAACTTAAAAGTGGTCATTAAAATTTGTGACGACCTATTTGGTCACTTATTATGGTCATTAAGTGATAAGTGGTCACTATTTTGACCAAATTAGTGACCAAAATAGTGACCGCCACATAATGGTAACAGAGTATGTGGTCACTAATTTAAAAAATATAGCAAAAAAAAATTCGGCAAAAAATCTGCAAATAACCACAAATACTTGTTAAACAGCAAAATGAAAAAATCCGCTTGTAATCACAAATAGTAATACGGTTATTAATAATCAAAATTGATCACATCTACATAATCCATATTTCTTTATTCAAAACTAAACGTCAAGAAAATTAACAAGGAATCAAAATTTACAAAAGCCGTTATGTTGGGGTGGAACCGAAAAGGGGGAATTGGAAGACCATGGATAACCCTTATGTTCTTCACAGTGGTGATGTTGAATTGTGGCCATTTCTCCTTGTCTGAAGTGTTCAACTGCAGACACAACACATCAACATCAATGATAATGAAAAACCCTTCTTTACCGGATATAGTTAAAAGCTTACCTTCATATAACATGATTGCATGCTAACAGTATGTACCATCTGAACTCTCTCTCCTAAACTTAAATGAAACATTCTCCTTCATGGCACGAATGATGCCATTGAATGTGGCTGCAACATCATTGAAATTAGCAATTCCACCTCCAACAACAAGTGCTCGTTTCTGGCCATCTGGGTCAGTAGTTGCACACTGCACAAAGTATTTCTTTAAGAATTGTATCTATATCACATATGGCCCGTTCTATAAAAAATATAAAAACGATCCTACAATGTCTTAATGATGATAATACATTAACTTCTAACATTATGGAAACGTTGAAAGGATTAAGAACTGTAAACTTCAAAATATAAGAATGGGAAACATACTGTGTCAGCATATATGACACTGGCACCTCCACCAGCAACCTCAAAGGATTAAGAACTGTAAACTTCAAAGATGCACTAGTCTGCAACATAATCAAGTTCATCGTGTCAGCAGACATTTATCAATTGGTCATTATGGGTTCGTTTGGACAAAGCGTATGTTATTTAAAGTTGATCGGATGATCAGATGTTTCAGTCTCTGGCAAGGCAAAGTGATAAACATCACTTTTGTGAAAAAAATGGTTTTGTGAAACGAGTGTAAAAGTGTCTCCAGTTAGGCTAAACTACGGGTACTTAAGTAATAACACTTACCTTTTCATCTAGTCCATGAATAAAGCTTTCAGTAGCACTCATAAGTCATAACTCTTCCAAAAGGCAATGGGAACTCAAAGTTGCGCTACCTGTAGAATTGGAAACGGTGTAAGGTGACACAGGAAGGCTGCTATATGTTAATTCAAGAGGTGGCAAAATGGGCAGGTCAAAATGGGTGCATGACCAGCAAATACTTCTTCGAAATTGGATAACTTTCGACCCATTAGACCAATTTAACCCACTCATTTTTCGTTAGATCTTTTAGCTTAACCTATTTGATCCATTAGGGATATAGCATAACCAAATACTACTATAAACCACTTTTATAGAAATCGCCACCTCTAGTTAAACAGAAAAAAAAAATCTTACCTCTTGAAGTTTTTGAAAGCGGTAGTGTCATCAAGCTCTCCTCTCATATCAAGAGGATATGGCTTTCCATCAACAAGGGTGAAAGGGTTCATTCTAGGAAAGTGAAGTCAAGATCTGAAACACACAACAATTGAAAGATTGATCATCAGCTTTGACTTAAATTTATAAGATTTTTATGAAGGTAATTAGTAAAAGCAGAGATTTTCGGAGATATATAATTTTAACTACGAATAGCGAATATAAGGATTTGATGAACTCCTCAATTACAGGCTTGATCTGCATCATTTTATATATCAGTACTAAAATTTAAAATGCACAAATGATCAAGAGCGCAAAAATAACGAAACAACATTCCCGAAATAACTACAGTGATAAACTTTCCCATTGTATGTTGTAGTCTTTTTTAAATCATTAAGATTCAATAATACACTATTACTACAGATAACACAACATAGTAGACTAGATATCTTACCACGATATGCACATTCTATAATATAAAATTACCCTGAAGATCATTCAATACCAGCATGTCTTTATGCAATCTATGCAGCGCGTCATAATGGGTAGGTTGAGCAAGTTGAGTAACAGGTCAAAATAAGCTTCAGGTTAAAATGCGCTACGGGTGTAAGGGCCGACTCACTGACACTTTTATTACAAAAACTATATAAATATACTATTATAGTATTATATAAAAACAAATTAATATTTCTGTAAACCGATTTCTGTTAGTAGCATAGACTAAGTGTCAAAAATATTGTGTGCATTGTAAGATTAACATACCAAATAATGACACCAATGATGAGGGCTTAGAAGTTCCATTTGCCTTCATATCTATACCTGCATAATAAACAGTAATGTAAAATAAAATTTGTTACTGCTTAGAAGTTCCATTTGCCTACAAAAAATATGCTTCACATAATGTAAAATTTGTCAAATTGTTACCTTTCTCCAAAGCCCCACTCTTAGTACTGCCGACTGAGGATCTTCCACCTATCATAGCGTAGATTGACAACGGAACACAAAGTATCTGCAAATATTATAAGGAACTCAGAGATTAATTAGCAGACCCAATGCTTAATAATATAGTACCATGTTAAGGTTTCAAAGGATATCAAACAAAAGGTAAACAGAAACAATCTGTTGCTGATCACGTAATGCTCTTGCAAAGAAGATATTTGCAATGTGTATAACCCAATCTTGTTCAAAATTGCCTAATGGAACCTGTTCAGACTAAACCATATTAAGGTGAACATAAAATAGAATTGTAAATCGTTTAGAAACATGATTCAGATGTATTATTACATGGAAATATCTGGAAAGAGAAACTCTTTCATTTAACCACCGAGATGACCCATCACAACGTTGCAGCCCAAGTTTTGCAGCTGGAACTTGCCACCCAATAATCTGTAAAGAGGAATGATAATAAAATGAGCAATGAGTACCACAACAATGTCAGCTCATGCTAGAATAAACTTGTATGAATAGTTGACTACCTAATTTTGACTATCATGAGCATTTGAAGGAACGCCAAATCTAACTTTACTATATTCAGAAGAAAATTTAACATATTGTTTTCAGTATTTAACAGTTCGAGCACCTACTGGATTGTTTTATTTAACTTAACATAACTTCACACTCATAAGCAGTTAATACGCAAATCTAACTTTACTATATTCAGAAGAAAATTTCAGTCCGAAGCTTAACAAACTAAGCTCAAAATGCAGATCACAACGTTTTGTGTTACTTAACAAACTAAGCTCAAAATGCAGATCACAACCACTACTCACAACCGGATTGTTATAACACAAAACTATATTATGAGTGATCTGCATTTTACACTTGGATTACGCTCTAAACATACATTCACAACGCTTAAAACGCCAAAAAAAACACAAAACTGATTCAAACATTTCGTCGAACACCTGGTGTACGTGTATATAATACACCACATTTCCTTCAGGCAATGACACACCACATCTCCAAATCACAAACAAAATCTCATCAAAACTAAATCAACATAACTTAAGCACTTAAATCAATCTATGAGTAAATAATAGAAGCGTAATTCAATTGTATGTTACTTAACTTTACACTCATAATCAGTTTTGTGTCACAACCACTACTCACAACCGGATTGTTATAACTGTAATTTAACCAAATTAAGCTCAAAATAAGCTACCTCAATCAGCAGCAACAGCTAGACATAAGCTACCACCCACGAACAAGATCAGAACCACTTAACATAAGCTCAACCGATCAGCAGCAACAGCTAAACATAAGCTCAACCGATCTCACAAAACTAATAAAGTGAATTGATGAGAACTGAGAAGGATACTGTTGGATTAAAATTGAATTGATGAGAAGGATACTGTTGGATTGAATTGAATTGAAGAGTGTTTGGGTTTATTGGATTAAAAAAGGCGTGTGAGTTTATATGGATTAATAAAGGAGTGTGGATTACTTTTTATAAAAATGAGAATAAATTGGGGAAAAAGAATTATTAGTTGTGTTTGGCTTATATAAAAATGAGTGTTTGTTTAAGGGGAATTGATTTACACACATTTATTTTTTATCGGGATATTATAATTACCGCATCACATAGTTGTATCATATTTACACCCTCTGTCCTCTGATTACTTGTGCAATGAGCGTGCAAATAAAAAAGAGAATCGGGCAAATAAAAAAGAGAAACGTGCAAATCACCTCCTTTGTTTAAGCTTATATATGGGCTTAAGACCTTATTTGAATTCGACTTATATTTATAAGCCCCAATTTTGACTTATTTTAAGACTTATGGCTTATATTAGTTTATCGTATTATAATAAACTTATATAAGCCCACAAGTCTCAAAATAAGCTGAAAATTTATGGCTTATGAATTATAAGCCAAAACACAAATAAGCTTAAACAAGCACTTTTTGCCATTAACTTTTTAAAAACTTAGTGACCCGTAATGTTCATCACTTTTTTTATACCGCATATGTATAGTGACGAAATTAGTGACCACTTTTGAGCTTAGTCACTAATTGTCTATAGATGACCAACTATTAATGTCCATCTACTATATGGTCACTATTTTGCCAAAATAGTGACCAAATATAAAGTTGGCACTAATTTTTGGTCACTATATGCACTTTTTCTTGTAGTGATGTGTTCTTGGTTCATTGTTTAATTCAAGAAAATTAGCAGTCAGTATCATGCCCCCACTTAGCTCTAAAACGACGTTCATTATTTATGAGGACATGGATAAAACTAGATAAAACGAACGTGTATCTATACTACTCCGGTACTCCCTCCGTTTGAGGAGACAAAAAACACAAAGTTTAGTAAAAGTGATGTCATTTTAATTTTCAACCACTCAAATATAATATTTCTCAACTAAATTCTCTAGTTTATACTTACAAAAAAATTAAGTTGTGAGATTCATAAAAAGTTAAGATAATGATATAATCATAGAATGTATGCGTCACTTTTTAACAAAAAAAAATTACTTTTATTTTTAAATTAAAATATTTTTTTTTATCTATTTATATTTTTTGTGATCTAATTTTACTATATTTTCAAAAAACATTGTGCTCTTTAATCTAATATTTCTTTTGATGTATCTTTAGAAATTTTTAGTTTTTACATTTTTAGTGGGTTAAGTTTATTTGATTCAAAATTTATACAACTTTAACCTTAATTTGAATCAATACAAACTTGATTCGTCAAAATTATATACTTTTGAAAGGAGTGTTTGACGGGTAAGAGAGTGTGACGGTTTTGTAGACGTGGAAATAATGATGTCAATATGGTGTTGCGGGAAAGCCACGGGAAACCCAAACAAACACATAAAACGAACATATATACATTTGGATGTTGTGAAACGAATTCACTAAACGGGTAGGGAACTACGAGATAGTTGGGTTAGCAATTAATTCATTATATTTATAATATAACAATAGTTATCGCCGCCACTATGCGCGGATATCCAACTAGTATATTTGAACGCATTTCCCTCAAGTTGATTTTGGTAATGTTTTTTGTACGTAAAAATAGTTATTACCCTTATTTAACTGCATAATATCATGAAAAGACTATCAAAAAGCTTTTGTAAATACTGATTACATGCATGACTGTGTTACACGCAGATATAGAATCAATGATTCAAGCTTTTCAATTTGAAAGATGAATCCTATATTTACTCTTAATTATTCAGAGAAAAATATATATTACGGAGTATGATAGCAACAAAAAGTTTCAAAGATTTCCCTATAAATATATTGTTAAGTTTTAATTGCAATAAAGAAATATAATATACATCTAAGATTACGACAACGTCATATTCACTTTTCTTTATAGTGAGGGATGTGAATATGAGGTTATCTCACATGTAACCTTACATGCAAACCACACAAATAATTTAAAATTACGTCACTTTGATTATTTATTATCAGAATTTAAGTAGTGAAACTAATGCATTAGTAGTAAAAGTGCTTTTAATTTTGTACTAGATCAACTATTGTTGAATCGAGAACCACTTTGTTCAAAAAAACATATATTCCAATGAACCCACCTTAAGGATATAACGATGCAATTAAAAAAAATGAGAATGTTACACCTGCAAAAAAAATCCACAAAATAAGGTGTCAGGGTATGAATGACTTAATCACAGAGAAGAGAGATAAACTATATAAAAAAATACATCAATGACACCCTGGCACCTCATTTTGTGAATGTTTTTATAAATGTTTTTTTATGGGTGTATCATACCTCATAAAAAATAAACAAGACTATATATCCAATTCAGGTGCATTTAGAAAATATCGAGTATTTTTACACAAATTAACATTATATCCGAAAAATTCATGGGTGTCCTGGGACCCCCTAGGACCCACCCTAGTTTCGTTCCTGGTTGCAAGATTAGTAATATGCTTAAAAATTCGGTTTGATTTAAAGCCTCCGTGTAAAGACAACTTGGAAGAAGAAATCAAGGTCGTTTCTTTTATCGGATTAGTAATATGCTTAAGAAAATTGGTTAAATTGTGGAGTGATTGGATTCAATATCCAAAATACGCTTGTAAAAGACATATTATAACGTGTTCTTTTTTCTCTAAGAAACTTGCTAGAGTCTCCGATAAAAATTTCCTTCAAAAAAGAACTTGCTAGAGTCTCCGATAAAAATTTCCTTCAAAAAATAAAATGTTGGAATATATGAATCACAAGCATGAAGATCGAACACGGAATAATAGATCGATAATCATTAAACAATAAGAACACAAGATACCTTTCAACGAACCCTTTATTAATCACGAATAAAGTTTTACAATGAAGAAAGAAGAATGTAATGATCGGCTAAGGAGTCTCCCCAACCGACCTCACCATGTAAATAGCCATATGGGCCTTCCTTGCCTTGCATGGCAAGCTTAACTAATCCTAGTTATAGTCTATTTTTAATCTAGATTTCAATGTATATTTAAAAGTCTAATATATGTTAATTGTTGATTAAGAAAGCAAAAAACCTTGAAAGAAAACGTGGAATATGGACGCAAAGAAAACAAACACGTGACCTCAAACGCTTATATTGTATTAATGAACGAATGAGCAATGAAGAATGTACAAACTAGCATCCCCTCACACCCCCTTTTATAGAGATGAGTAGCTACAACCCCTATAGAATTAGAATCCAATAGGGAGGTTACATGCTTGGCTTGCAAGGCAAGCAACTAGTTTCCTAATCTAAGTACAATTTGAAAGTTTATTTAAACTAAATGCAATTAAACCCTTATTATTGTCTAAGTCACATTAATACTGATAGATAGAACTTTTGTACCAGTGTTAGGAGTATTACATAGGCATTAACGATACTCAACATCTTCATAAATTGTTTTAACCTTGAATCGGGGACAGCCTTGTTGACCAGGCCATGTATTTGTAAATTCCCGAGTTTAGCTTATGTATACTTGGTTTTCTTCCTTCCAGCATCATTATGCTCTACACTTTCTTGATTAGGTACTTTGGTTTCCATGATATCTGCCCCACCTTTACATGAAGGTGTAATTGTTTGTAGAGGTATTAATCTGGTCGAGTTGGTTGGGTTCAGGTCAATTCGGGTCCAGGCTAAAAATAATATACCCGAACCCGACTCTATTTAAATTCGGGTTAGTCGGGTTCGGGTCAATTGGGTCGGGTCCATTCGGGTTCAAGTCAACCCGAATATGAGTAAAATGATAATAAAATTGCCAATTTTTATTAGTTTACATAGATACTCCTAATTTATAAAAATATATTTAAAAAAAAATAAAAAATCTTATTCGGGTGAACCAGGTCAACCCGATACCCGACCTTATTTAGTATTCAGGTTACTCGGGTTGACACGAATAACCCGAATTAAAATTTTGACCCGAGTAACCCGACCCGAATAAGCTTAATCGGATTCGAGTCCGAGTTAGGTTCGGGTCGGTTCGGGTTTCTTCACACTTGTAACTGCTTGTGCACTTATACCAAGCAGTCTGTGATTGTCTTCTTTTTGAAACTTGGTTAACCTCCAGCTGTCTATGAGTCACTGGTATGTGTTATTTTACACATACCTTTTGACCTTATTTAACGGATCATAAAGACCAAAAACCGACCAAATATGCCAATATACATGTGTTTTTGTGTTTTTGAAAGTACAGGTATGGATATCGTGAAAAAGGACAAAATTAAGGAAAACCGACAACACGGGCACGAGATGTGGAAAAGGTTATATAAAGCCAAGGCCGGGGAAGCAGTTATCAATCACGGATCAATATTTGAGCTCAATTGTCAAAGCCAGTCCTCAAAGAATCAGCAGTTGTCATATTCAGTCCTTGGAATAACTTTACAAGATCAGTAGAATTGGTCCCTCAAAGTTAAATCTTATCCTAGAAATTATCCTAAACTTCACTTAACCAAACTCTTACACAAAATAAACCTAGCCCAATCCTTTACTTAACCACAAGCCCATTTCCTTTTATTATTACCCAAGCCCACTATCACACCTTATAACCTACAACTCACACATAGTTAAAATAAATAAAAAAAAAAGTATTACCCGTATTTTTTTCCCTCCACCCTTTTTTACCCCATTCCCAGAATCCCCAAATCCCTTAGAACCCTAAATTTCACCAACTCAAAATTAACCCAACTCAGTAATAATTGCCAATCATTAGAACTTCTAGAAGGCCTGTCACGTGCTCAGGGGCATGTCAGAGAGATTATTAGGAGCTGTGTTGACACTTGGCAGATTGGGATTGGTGGGAACGCGTCATACCAAGCTTTGGATTCGCCTTCTAGAACGTTGCTGACAAGGACAGAGTGTGCACACTTGAGGATCGCCAAGGTGTACAAATAGAGGCTTCTTATTGGTTCTGACACGTCAGTGATTTCAATCCAAGGGTCAAGATTAATTTCAATGATTAGATAATGATTTAACGGATAAGATCAATCTTCTGGATGCTTCTGAGACTCTAGCACCCCGAGCTCCTCATGGCTATATATACCCATCTCCTCCTCACAGATGTGGCTATTAGTTAGTTAGTTAGTCATTTTAGGAGTAGGTATAGCTTAGTTTAATTTTAGGTCAATATAGTGTGATCCAGTTTGTTCTATTGTAATTCAGTCTCCTTAACGATTGTAATTATTTTTCAATTAATACAAACCTGATTTTCCTCTTTAAAATTCTAGTGCAATTCTACTTAAAGCTTTCAATAAATCGTTTACAGTTCATAAGTTGTTTTTTTCTAATCTCATAAGATCAGAAGTGCTTAAATGGTTGCAGAGGTGCTTAAGTCTATCTGAAAGATAGGCTTGGTTGGAATTCACCCTATGTCAGTTAGGGTGTTGATTCAGTAAGGTCTCATTTCCCATTTTTAGCCTCAATTTCATTTTATAGCATAGTGTTAGATCTGTAAGCTTGTTGATTCTACTTAGTTGTTAGATTTATTTGCTTATCTGACCATTTGTAGTCGTTTAGTAGTTCCCCTTAGCTTCCATCATGTTTTTGCTTCATAACTGTTTTGCCTATGCTAGATTTGCACTTGTGTGTATTTGCTGGATTTTGTTGGATTTAATGTATGATTTAGCTTCTGCTAGTGTTTTTACATTTACTTAGATCATTAGTTTAGTAGTTGATAATTGAAATAAGCATTTGATAGTTTAACTTGAAGTTTAAAGGTGTGTTTGGCACTATTGAGGTTTGAGCTTCTGAGACTTATTTGGCCAATAGTTCATGTTGATTTTTCCTTTAACTTGTCATCAGTAGTATGTTTTAAGCAATTCAGGGCTATCGGTAGTAGAATCATAGCATTTGCATTAACTTTCCCAATTCCACTTCATAGATCGTTATAGCAGAATTTCTTATAAGTGCATTTAGTAGATAAATTCAGCAATAATTTAGTCAATCTAGGTGTCTTAGTAGTCTTGCATTTCAGTTTATGAATTCCACTCACTTATGCTAAAAATTCTCAGTTGACAAATGAATCAGTCAAATACCTACCTTAGATTTCAAAGGTCTTTTTTTTCCAAATCAATTTTAGCAATCAAATTTATCTGGAAAAGTATAAAAATATTTTCCTAAAGAGTTTGGTGGTTAAACTTTATATACGAGTTGATTTTTCAGAGCTAGGTTTGTATTTGATCAGTGAAAATAGTATAGGATATAGCCCCATTAGGACCTGTTCTCCCCTGCACCTTAGGATCCTGTCCCAACAAGCTGTTTTGTTAGCCTCAATAAAAGCTCATACAAGCTCCTTTTTCTTTGAAATTTGGTTTTCAAGTTCTTTGCTAGCTTATCTTTATGGTCTCTATATTTTTATGCTTCAGCTTGTTTTCCTGTAGCTTGTACATCTGCTTGAAAGTAGCTATTCAGGGGTGTTTGGTTATGTAGCTGTTGAATCAGTTTTGTTTTGTTCTGTGCTTATCAGCTTATTTAGATCTGCATATTAGTTATAGCTAGCTTATTTAGGATAGCCCTTAGTTAGTATTAGCTTGTTTAGCCCAGCCTTTTGCTCATTTTCCCCTAGCTTAAGCTTTTGGTCCACTTGATTTAGTTTTTAGTTGTTAATTTTCTTTTCCTCTTTGAGTTTTTTTAAAAACTGAATGCAATTTTCTGCTTAATTTTAGTTTTTTCTAAGTTTTCAGAAAAACTTCCTTTTATAAAACTTGCTTATTTTTGTATGCTAAATCAGTTTTTATAAGAAAAGATCAAAAAGAAAAATAAAAATAAAAAGGCCAAGAGCAAGGTTCGAACCCTGGTCTCCACCTTTATCACATAAACGCCTCACACTCACACCACATAACCAGTTGCCCTAGGGACTTCTCAGGTTATGTGGTGCATAGATTTTTACTTAACCCTTTGTAATCCTTTTAGCTTATTTCAATCTAACAACTTATTGCTGCTTAATCTTTAGAGCTTTTTCTCCCATTTTATTTTTCTTTCTTTCCTTATTATATTAAGTAATTTTCATAAAAGTGTCAGAATTATTTTTCAATTTTTTCTATTCTAAATCATTTTAATTCTTCTTAATTGTTTTTAAATCATAATAAATAAATAAAAAGTCATAAAAAATATTTTCTTTTTCACAAAATCTTCTTTTGTCATTTAAAACGTAGGAAAATCATTTTCATGCCCGTAGGTTTAGTATAGCTTTTATTTCACTTTTAATTTTGCGCTCGAACGTAGTTTTTGAATTAGTTTACGCGTTTTTAGTTTAGATTACGTTTTAGCTTAGATTTCTTTTCGTTATTGTTTCTTGTGACATTTTAATTTCATTTCACTTTCCGTAGTTTTAATTTCCAAAAATTTAACTTATTATCAATTCACGACACGAATCACAAATCGAGAGCCACGATTCCATTCAACTTTCGCTGGGACACGACCCGGGGAAATACTTTCCCGAGTATTCCTTCGGTAAAAATCACTATAGTAAAACGATCACACCAGTCACTATGTCATCGGCATTGCTACTGTTGTGAATTACCTAAGCTTCACAATTTTTCCGAGCTCCCTGTAGTTACACCTCTAACCAAACACGTTTTCGAACATGTACTCCATAGATGCTTGTATTAACGCCAGGACCAAGTTGAGTGAACCCAACTTTTTTAGAGCCTCTATACCTTTTTACATCCTTTCCATCGAGCTTTTTGATGTTAAACCTGGTATTCATACTAGTTATTCTTGTTTAACATTGTTACAAACCTTGTCAAGTTGTTTGTTGACAAACTTTATTAACAAGTCTCACAAGTCGTTAGCTAAATTTACTTTCTTGTAATAATTGATCTACTAACTTTTAGAGAACCCTAAAGCTTCGAACTTTTAACCACAAGTCTACAACCTTGATATACCATGTACTCCAAGTAATCGCTTTTCTTGAATCCCCAGACAAAGATAAACCTTACTAATCTTCTAAGAACAACCAAGACTTGAATTTCAAGAGTGTAACACCCCCATTTTTATAGACCGCAGCGGATGTTAGGTTTGGGGTATTACTTCATGGAAACAAAGACAAGATAATAGAAAACGACTCCAAAAGAGACGTTTTTGAAAAAGGTGTTATCATTCATTTATTCATCAGAGTTTTTACAGTAAAAGATATACTTTTACCAAAAGAGAGGTCCGTAAGATACTTTTTAAAGCAAAAACAGATGAATGATAACTATTATGGACGTCCTCATGTCCAGTTCTTCTCCATGCCAGGGTTCCTAAAGAGCTCAATTACCTAGGATAACATGCTTAAAATTCAACACTAAGGTTGAGTGAGAGTCATAGGTTTAAGTAGATATAGAGTGAATACAAGTTCCACAGGGTTCAGCTTAAACCCTATGTGTGGAAAAGTTTAGAGATAGAGGGTATGTTGCACTAAGCTCATGAACCACACGTTAACAGTCCAGATCATGGGGCACTGCAGACCTTACCATGATGGGACGGGATGGATAACATGCCAAAGTTAATCCTTCAAATGGTTCAAATATAATACTTATTGGTATCCTCCAGAGAGAGGTAATACCAACGGGAGTTGTCAAACTCCAATAGATCTATCAATTATATTCGCGTTCACTCGCAAGTGATTAGATTCATGAATTTAGTTATGTAGTGGTGGTAAGTAGTTTACCCATGCAACAACCAAAGAAAAAGATTTGTATTCGATTTAAAGCATGTATCCCCTCACAGGGTTGTAAAGCATTTAAAAGTGTGAGGCTATGAAAACTCACCTGAGTCTAAGGTAAGTAGGGTAAGGGTTTAGATAGCTCACTCACGTATCCTGGAGGTAGTGTAGGTGTGTGTATGTCAAGTCCTAGTTTAGGTTTTTAAGTTTTTCAAGTAATCACTCTTAGGGTTTCTAGATATAACATAACACCGTCGGGCCATCATAATCCAGAAATACATACTCCTCACATGAAGCTCCCTAGTATTGTATTATGTTACTTAACATAATACCATTCGGGCCATCATAATTCAGAAGTACATATTCCTCACATGAAGCTCCCTAGTATTGTGTCATGTTATTATTAGATATTAGTTATAACATAACACTGTTCGGGCCATCATAATCCAGAGGTCATGTAGTAAACGTTTGAGGAGCCAGGGCACTTTAAATCGTAAACCTAGCAAACTCGTTAAAACGAATACCCAAATGAAACCCCTCACATGAAGCTCCCTAGTATTGTGTTATGTTGATAACTAAAAATATGTTTTTATACTTATATGAAAATAATCCATTTATACCCTTCAAAGTTTGCATATTTACACTTTCTACCCTATACTTTTAAATATATAGATATTAAGCATTTAACTTTCTATCTTTTGCACATATAGTCCCTATACTTATATATTTTAGAGAAATGACAGGAATGGTCCTTAAACTACACTAAATTTCAATATTTACCCTTTTTACCCTTAACTTAACAATATTTGCAAAACTAGTCCTTTTAAGTTTATAACTTATTTTACTTTCTATCCTAGGGTTTTAGAACTTTGAAAAAAGGGTCCTTATGCTTATAACTTCTAAAAAATGTCAAAAATAGTCCTTGGACTTCATATTTTCACAAAGTTACCATATATACCCTTATGCATGAAAACATTTGCAAAACTAGTCCTTTTATCAAATAAATTATATTTTTATGAAACAAAAGAGTTTCCTAGCTTATGTTTAGCTAATATATACTTAAATAAGTCTCCTAAATCAGAATATAGCACATAATAAGGCAATTTAGCACAAAAACACATAATTACCTAAAATTAGGGTTTTGAAATAAAACTTCTAAATGAAAATGATCAAAGCTTATCTAAGGGTGCTAAGGCATATCCTAAGTGTTCTAGATCAGTACTTAGGCTATTAGAATAAAAAACAACGCTTACCTAGGTCGTGGGAGTCCTAACGTGGGATCTAGGGTTTTCTCGGCCAAAAACTTAACTCGACAAGGACCAGGGCTTTGCTACTCGACTTCTAAGGGTCTTAGGGTCTTATTACTACAGAAGTATGTGTGGTAAAGAAGAGAGGGAGGTGTGGATTGAAATAGTGAAGGAAGGGTGCTATTTATAGGGCTCGTTTGGTTTGCCGAGCAAGAAAAGAAGGGTGGAGGTATCGAGGAGGGGGAGGTTGAGTAAGCTAAGCTACATGGTGTTGTGGAGGACCTAAGGGATGACTAATATCAGCTATGGTGTAGCTAGGGGATACTAGGCCGGTTGTAGCCATGGTTAAGTTTAGCGAGCAAGGTGGTGATGCACCACCTTGAGTGCTTGCTAGGGAGGTGCTAGGGTGTGTGCTAGTTCTAGGGGAGGTGCTAGGGTGCTTGGTTGAAGTATTTGAGGTGCTATGGTAGCTTAGTTTAGGTTTTAGGTTTAGTTTTAACCTAGTTTTGTCTAGTGAAAGTTTAGGGTTTTTCCTAGGGTTTAGTGCCTAGTTTAGGGTCCTATGAGTGTTTAGTGACTAATATTAAGTCCTAGGAAACTTATATTAAGTGGTGGTAGCTTATGGTAAAGATTTGGGAAAGTTTAACCTAGTTTCCGGGAAGTTATGACCTAGTTAAGGCTTTGTGCTTATGGGACTTGTACCTAAGTTCTAGGGAGTTGTACTATGATCTAGGAAGTCTAATATAACCTAAAGTTGCTAATGTAACTCATACCTAAGCCTTGAACATTTTCAAACTAGTTCAGGTAAGCAATTAGGGTTTTAAAGATAACCGTAAACACATACGTGCAATTAGGGTTTTGTGATGGGTATAGTGTACTAGAGTGATAGTTTACTTAGTGAAAATGTGTTTAAAACCTAGACTTGACATACCGGGATGTTTACATCAAGTAAACATAGTGGTGGTTGGCATAGGTGGATACGTGATCTTGTCTAGAGGTTATATAGGCAATAGTGGTATAGCAAAGCAAAAATTTCACTCGGGAAATAGATATAGGCATAGCTAACCTAGATTGTGCTTAGTGAGGGCCTAAGTTAAGTTAGTAAGGCTTTGCTAACCTATGGGAAGCTAGTAGGGAAGTTAGTGGGTTGCTACAAAGAGACCCGCGGATAGCTTCACACTTCAATAATTCAAGATCCAAGATAATTAACTAAACCTTGAAGCTTTTTTACCCTTCCAACTTGATCACCTCTAGAAACTAAAAATAATCCTTTGAAGCTTAAAGATTCAAAGCTTTACAAACCCTTTGATGATTGAGCCTTGTCAAACTAAACCTTTTGCAATACTGGCCGTGACAAACCCAAGACTATTGCCCAAAAAAAATAAAAAAAATATAATAAAAAATAAAAAAAACCCGAAAATCTTAATCCTTCAAGCCCTTAATCGAAAAATACCTTGAATAGAACCTGTAGATTTTGGACCAAAATCTACAACCACCTATATTTCTATCTAAGAACCTCTGACTGAAGATCCCTCCTGTGAGATCCTAGATTTGCATGTCTTCAACCTATGATTCGAATTTCAAAATATCCAACGGTTAACAAACCTGCAACGTCAAATCTCCCACCGCTGTGCAAAAACCGACGAACCAAAAAGAGAAAAGACTACTTGTTGGGATTGTACACCTTTTGGCCGACCTAGCATCAAGAAATCAACGTCACCTTGGCTCCCAAACCAATTGTTGGTTAAGAAAACAATGAACGATAGTGCGGAATATGGACTCAAAAACACACGCGTGACCTCAAATGCTTACATTATATTAATGAACGAATGAGCACGGAAGAATGAATACCCTCACCTCCTTTTATACAGATGAGGGAGTACAAAACCTATAGAATTAGAATTTCATAAGAAGGTTACATGTTTGGCTTGCAAGCCAAACAATTGGTTTCCTAGTCTAAATACAATTCTAAACTTTATTTAAACCAAATACAATTAAATATTTTAATGTTGTCTAAGTCACGTTAAAGTCCTCCTAAATATTGCTACTACATATAAGAGAAATACTACTAACAATACTCTTTCTGGTAAAAAAAAAAAACAAAAAAAAACAAAGTCTTTCTCGAAGAAGTTTTGTTTTCAAAATATGGACCTAAAACTAAATGTCTTTGTCTTTAAGCTCGAAATACGGATGCTTCTTTAATATGGACCCAAAGTTGAAATGAGAGGTTGTGTAGTTGGCGATTAATTAGTTATGGTGCGTGTCAAATAACATCCAACTATGCATTTCTATTCGAGTAACACCTCGTTTTAAAAATGAACACATGCATTTGATCGAGTTATAGTATCGTGATCAATATTCATCTTTGATGTATTAGGAATTTTCATTTGGATCCTTATACCAGGTAAGCATATGTAATGTGTTTCACATAATCACATCTATACCAGCTTGTTCTAGGGCTTATGCACTATATTGCTTGAGCTAGGACATCAGACTATACATATAGTCGATTTCCAGCTTTTGTTTGAGTTATGGTATATCCACTTAGAACCAATGACTCGCCACGGTCTTTAATGCTATATGACTTATATAAGATCTACATGCATAAAAAAATGTCAGATTCGTATTACTGGAATGTCATTAAGCGTTAGAAGGTAGCATGGAAAAGGAGAGGAATAGGAGCTATCGGCCTAGTGGGCCTGATAGATCATTTGTGACCATTTAAAAGACCAACTTAAGTCTTATTTTGGTAAAAATAAATGATTGGCATGCAAGCCAGCCAACTCGATGTTAAGGATTTGAAATCATTTAACTTTTTACAGTCTAATTATTGCATTGTGATTTACTTGAAGTTTTAGCAGTAAGTAGATCATCGTGTATGGGTCTTTTATGTGTCTCTAAAGATAATAATCAATACATGGATAAATCCAAAATCATATACATCAAAGATTGCCCACAATGATTAACTTGGATAAAAGGTGTTTCGATGTCAGTTACCGTTGGAATTATGGATATATATTAATACGATAAATGTCTAGTATCGAACCCGAGACCTCGGGATTGCACACAATACAAATGAGAATAAAAGTATAATAATTATATATATTAAATGTTATGTATGTATGTAATTATTTAAACAGTTGGAGGACTTAACGGTCGTTAGTTATTAACTGTACGGACTAATTATCGTTAAATGAAAAGGAAAGGGACTAGAATGTATTTAGGAGACAAGAAGGATCCGGAACACCCTTGGGAAGGGGATGGCCGGTCGATCCACAAGCAAAGGGAAATCCCTTTGCCCTAACTTGTTCCCTAAGTTGTCTAATCCTATAAATACAAAGCCAAGGGTCATTCATTCACACCTCTTGTGCACATAACCTAAAAGCTTTGTTTTTCTCTTTTCTTTTCTCCTTGTAACCGATCGGCCAAACACCTATCTTAGGGTTTGGATCGATTTTATGTTTTACAAAACATAAGTGCTTTAAGATCTTGCAATCTCTTTTATTCGTTACTAGTTTGTATGTACAAGAACGAGGTAACAACACACTATTGTTGTTATCAAGAGATCGAATAACAAAACGGTAAGGGGTTATTCATTGATCTAATATAAACCCTAATTAGGGTTCTTCACATGTTCAAGACTATTGCTTTTGATTCTTGTTCGGGCTAGAATCACTACGGTACGTTCTTTATTTTATGTTAATCTATTATGTGTTATAATTGATCCTACGCTTCCGCATATGTGACTACTTGATTATGTTTATTTATATGATTGTCATGGTACATAAATTCTAACAGTGGCATCACGAGCCAGGTTATAACATGTAATTGATTACATAAAACACATAAAAATCGAATCTTTAATGTTTTAGATACATGTTAAGATTGTTTTGAGATCTAGGGCTTGTAAAATTTTGAAACCCTAAATTTTGGGGTGGTCGATCACTCCTTCATCCAAATTAGGGTTTGTGGATTTTAATATTAATTGGATTAGTAACCCTAGGTTGTAAACAAGATTTATGTGTTAATTGAACGTATCTTGTGACCTAATTGATAATTGGTTAAAATAGACATGTTGGTGTTTCATGGATCTAGGGTTTAATAAAAATTAAAAATTTCGAAACCCTAACCCTTAATTGGGGGTACGATTTCCATAAACCCTAATTAGGGTTTGCAACATGTTTATGTGCATAATGTGGTAATTGTTATGCATGAATCCATGATGAAACATGCATGTTAGCCATGGATTGGATTAATTGTTTAATTATTAGAACAAGTTTACACATGTAATAATTAGNACAAAACGGTAAGGGGTTATTCATTGATCTACTATAAACCCTAATTAGGGTTCTTCACATGTTCAAGACTATTGCTTTTGATTCTTGTTCGGGCTAGAATCACTACGGTACGTTCTTTATTTTATGTTAATCTATTATGTGTTATAATTGATCCTACGCTTCCGCATATGTGACTACTTGATTATGTTTATTTATATGATTGTCATGGTACATAAATTCTAACAGTGGCATCACGAGCCAGGTTATAACATGTAATTGATTACATAAAACACATAAAAATCGAATCTTTAATGTTTTAGATACATGTTAAGATTGTTTTGAGATCTAGGGCTTGTAAAATTTTGAAACCCTAAATTTTGGGGGGGTCGATCACTCCTTCATCCAAATTAGGGTTTGTGGATTTTAATATTAATTGGATTAGTAACCCTAGGTTGTAAACAAGATTTATGTGTTAATTGAACGTATCTTGTGACCTAATTGATAACTGGTTAAAATAGACATGTTGGTGTTTCATGGATCTAGGGTTTAATAAAAATTAAAAATTTCGAAACCCTAACCCTTAATTGGGGGTACGATTTCCATAAACCCTAATTAGGGTTTATGGTTTAATTTTTTTAAATTAATTGGATTAGGAACCCTAGGTTTGCAACGTGTTTATGTGCATAATGTGGTAATTGTTATGCATGAATCCATGATGAAACATGCATGTTAGTCATGGATTGGATTAATTATTTAATTGTTAGAACAAGTTTACACATGTAATAATTAGATAGATCTTAAATTGGGGAAGACTCCAATTGCTTAAAATCAATTTATGTGCTATATGGTATGTGGATGATTATGGCCTCTACAATTGATCATTCAATGTATGTACGTCTACTCCCCATTGGGATAGAGGGCCATAGTTAATTGCATACATAGGAAAACCTATAATTGATTTTAGGGTTTATCTAAAAACAAGTTTGCATGTGGCTATATGTTTCACCTTATAATTGTTTGATTATTAGTTGTTTATTTGTTTTCTTTTATGTGATTACTTGTTATGTGTTTTAAAAGGTTTGTAAGCAATAAAGGGTAATTTCAAAAAGAAAATTTAATTGGAATAATAATGGTGAAACCTAATTATTAATAAGTTTACAATATCAAAGATCTTATGTGTCATACTTAGGGGTTGGCCTTACATGCCGTAATGCGTTAAATGCATCCTCGCGACGAGATCTTTATTGTTAAAGTTGTTAATATGTTTTAAGATGAAAGTTATAAACTTTTGGTTTGATTGATGTTTTTGTACATATGGTCTTGAAAGTAAGTTTTTTTTTAGCTTATTCATAGTGATGGAAACAAGGTTTTGAAAGAGCCTAGAGTCTACCTTTGGTTTCCATGCACTTATGAGTTCGTTAAAGATGTCTTACTTACATCACCATTGGATGTACAATATCATCTTAAGGGTGATTTACCTCAATTCCACTTCGGTGGATGATAATTGATGGTTCTTCTCTAATTGGTGAACCCAATACCTCAAACAAAAGCTTTTAACTTTATCTTGCGAATTGGCAATAAAAATTGTTTTGTAAAACCCTATGTTATAAAGATGAGTGCATGCATCTTTATACATGTTTTGATTGACACATCAAAATTAAATACCCTATAAAATTTAAGTTACATGCCATCTAACTATAAGGAACACTTGAAGTTAATTTTGGGTATGCGTGAGACCTGGACCAAAATTAATGACAAGGTAAATTTCCGAGTGTGCGTGAGACCACACATGGAGAATTTGCAGTTTCTAAGTTAGACGACTTAAGTAAGTTGATGCGTGAGACCTAGAGCTTACGGCATGAGATGGGATGAAACATGCTTACATTGCAAATTGATGAATCAATTTGATGTAAATCCCATAATGATCTAGGAATTGGAAAATTGTTTGCCAATTATTGTTCGACAGATTACCATCTTTTGTACTTTCACTATATGGCAGATCAACTGACGTAGTGAAATTATGAAAAGTTGGATCCTAGGTTTTCAAGAAAATAAGTTGGTTATATGAATATATCCATGGGTATTCTGTTTTCTTGAAAATGTTGATTATCGATAATACTAAAAATTGAATTTTGCAAATTCTTTTAAATGTATTAATGCAACATTGAACCGTAAACATGAGTTATTCTTTTCACAAGTAAATTGACCTACACCCGTATGGGTTTTTGGTTAGGATCAACTTTACGAAAAGAATAAACATAGTCTTCTTTCCATATAGAGAAGTGTGAGACTTAATCCTAATCCTTTTCATGAATGAGAAAGGTATAATAGGATAATCAGAATTGTCTATTTTCTAAATAAATAACTCATAGCAATCTTTAATAGTAAGATGATTTGCACTTTATGAGTTATTAAATAAAATCTAGACTGATTACTGCAAAATGGTAAAAGACAAACTAGCATATTTTATCTAGTTGTTTTGCTTTGACCATTTAAAGATACTACATACAATTGTTGGAATGGTAGATCTATTCAGGAAGAAATTGCATGCCCAGTTTTTTTTCAAGTTAATTGTTTGGGATGTGATGAATCACATCTAAATAGTAGAATACATTCTTTTAGAACCTATATAATTGTTGCGAATGGTTTTCTCAAAAGATGTAGGAAAGTAAATAGTACACTATTTCCTTTCACTGATAATGAAACATTTATAATGTTGTCAAATTCAGTGGGAGTATTGTGTGCCTATTATTGAATAAGGGATTATTGTCATGTTCTCTAATTCAGTGGGAGTTATAAGACTTATTGTCTTGATTATAACTCAGATTATCTTTTGTATATCTCAAGATAATTACTTTCCAAAATATAGACATTAATATTTTCAAAGATAGTCATGTACGTTTCCTTGATTGATTGAGTGACTCTATATCTACTAGTTATGTTAATATAATGACACAAATCATATTGTTCACAATAACAAACGCGTGCGTGTTGTTTATGTGGTACTTGATGTTGTTCCATGCACAAGTGGGAGAAATCTTGATTGTGTGCAAGGTACAACACATAGCAATATGATTTAAAGGATTCTCTTATCTGCAAAGTAAGAGACTATAGTTCTAATATGATTAATATATCTAATCTAAGAAACACTTGGTATTGAAATTTAGTAAACATGAGACGCAGACTAAATTCCAGCAACAAAGTGAATTTTCATGTATGCGTGAGACCTACATGGATAATTTACTGTTTCTAAATTAGACATCTATTAGAACACGTGTCAATATGATAACAAGACAACTTCAATTATTTATGTATTATTGGAATGACATAAATGCATGAAGTAATATAATACTACTTCAATAATTATGCATTCTTAGAATGACATAAATAAATGAAGTAGTGAGTTAACTTGAAAATATTATTGAAACCAAATGATGGTGTTCATGATTACTTTAATTATACATGTTTATACTGTATTGTATAGTTATAAACATGAAGTCTTTTAAGTATTACAAGACTTATAATAAAGTAAGACGTTAACTTGTTATGATCTTTTAATTAAGACATATATAAGAAGTCAATGAGTTGATCAATGATTAATAACGTGTAGTGGGATTATAACAGTTTATGTATTCTTTCTAAGACATGAAAATGAAGTGACTTGGTTATTAAGTACTTGGGTTATAAAGCATGCAAGAGGCTTGAAAATTCTATTATACCATTAAGTTGACTTAGTTGGTAAATAAAATAAATAAGCTAAAAGATATAAGTTTATCTTTAATATTGATAGATTGTCTAACAATATGAGTCCTAATGAAATACCACAAGTTTATGGTGTGTTCAGTTAGGAGAATCAAACTCTATTGTTATTATTTGATTAAAGATAACTATAACTTCTTTTCTTCCAAAAGTTATCAAGGTTAGAAATTGAGTATGGATTGAATATACTCAATTAGACTCCTAGAAGATTAATAAGACGTTATGAAATGTGATGAATCACATTACGTCTTAAATTGGAGTTCTGAGTTTGTTAAGTTACTTATGTGTAGGATATTAACAAAAGAATGTCAGGAACTCTCAATGTGTATTTGTAATATCCCAAAAAGAGAAAAATTGGATTGTTGCTCTAATTGCTAAGTATTTATAGATGGTCTATATATTACTAAAGGCAAGTGGGAGTTTATTAAAAAATACATAATCTTCTAAACACACTAGTAAAAATCATGATGAGGCTTAACATGTAAATGATAAACCTCAAAAGATGATGGAATTATCATTCATAGATCCACTTGGATATCTCAGATAATTGGTTAATATGTTGGGAATTATATGATAGTATTACCAAATAATGAATTGGGTAAACTACTCATACTATGGATGTTATAGATGCTGTTCATGAAGATAATCAAATTTTAAAAATTTGTTTTATCTTAAATTCTTAATGGTTAGAGAATGATGATGAGTTTATTCAAAGATAATGTAACCCTAGTGGTTTAAATCTTTGTTAAAACTCATATGGACAAAATTGTACACATATCTTAATGTATATCTTATGACAAGATTATTAATCATATTTAAGCAATTAGCTATGATTGAATACTATTTCCTAAGAATATTAAAGATACAAAGATGGTAATTGTCATATTTATATGAATATGAAATTTGACAATGAATATCAAAAACTCTTTCTTGAATGATTACTTGAGCGAAAACGATAAGTAATCAAAAGGAGTTTATGAATTCAAATAAATCTTTGGAAGTATACAAAGGGCAATAATCCATGAATGGATAAATGCATGCATCTAAGAGATTACTCTTATGTTTAATTATTAATCAATGATTTGATTTATAATTGAAATAAGATAATATCTAAGTATTCCTGAAAGCTAGTGGGAGTATTATGTTTGATTTACTAAATCATATATGTTTTATAACATATCAGAAGTTACATTCCATATAAGTAAAATGTTATGTCTTAAGTTGGAATGAAACTTTAAAGATTTAGAAAATAAAACATACAACCTTGGAGCCAAAGTTTATTATTATTTAATAAATAAGTGCAGTAAATAAATCTAATAGAATATGATATATCATTTTGAAAGATTAAATGTATATACATATTGGTAAAGATAGAACATGAATAAAATCTAAGTATGACTGAAGGGTTTTTCATGTGTATCTTATTATTGTTGTATCATGCTAAATGATTTGACAATATTTGATATCCAATTAAAAGTTGTTATATAACTTGTGTAATGAATATTCTAATGGAATTTGTTTGGTCTTAGAATAACGATCCTCAACCTGGAATTGCTCCTAAATTCTAAGTATAAACAATATGGCAAATTGTTGCGTAATTGTTATAGCCGACAATAAATCTAGATAGATTGGAAGGCATCAAACATTACACAATGGATATTAAGTTTACGGGATTTTAAAGAGCATATTGTAGTTTTAATACAATGATGCTAGTTTGATTGAGATGACACTCAATAACTAGTTTTGGAAAGGATTTTATCCTTATTGCTATATGAACTAGTTGTGCTCAACTAAGAGCATGGTTGCATTATACGTTAAAGAATTAGAATACCTTAAACTTTAAAGCGTTTGGAAGTTTGATTGTCATAAATTGATGGTTGGGGATATCACATCATTTATGAAATATTGTGTGACTATATCAAGATAGTTGGATACACACATACAAGAATTTTGTTAATTAAATTCTTGAAATAAGTATTCTCAAAATTATTATAGATCAAAGTTAGTGAAATAAATGTCTTTTCAAACAAGTATGATTGTCAGTACTTGAGGCATAGTTGTCAACAAGTCATTACTTGAGACAAAATTCATTAACTAGAATTATCATGCATTGATCTATTTAGTATTTGGATAAAGGACTTTAAGCAATTATTATTTATAATGAATTAAAGTACTTAGTACGTTTGTTTTCATTAATAATAAATTGTGTCATATATTTGCATGTTTAAATCCGTGAATAACTTATGTTATTCTAAATTGTCCGTTGTCAATTAATGATATGGGAATATCATTAAACTAAGACAAATCTGAGTATTGGTTAGAATATACTTGAAAGTATATTGATGCGTTGACATACCAATTTCACATGACATTCAATGAATTGAATATAGGACTTATCCCAACTACATGATTTTACTTTATGGATCTTGTCAGTAAGTAAATCATGAATTTAGTTATCCTCAGACTTGAGATACCAGATAAGTGTCATAGATGTAGTGCATTTTTGTGGAGCAATCTACCGCTATCCGTAACTGGTAGTTATAAGGGTTGTTTTCAGAAGTGTTGCAAAGTTCATGGGTTAGTCTTGTAGTCAAGAAAGGATTTGTTCCTTCAAATTCGTTTTGAAGTTTAATACCGCTGGGCCCCTCGTAGGGTTGACAAGATGTTTGCGTGCGCACGCCCAAAGTCTATCTGGAATATGTTCAGATGTTTTGGTAATCTTGTTCAATCATAAACAACGAGAAACAGAATTGTTAATTAAAGAATGACTGAGATCCATATCTTTATTAACGTGGTATTAGTAACAAAAGGATAATAATAATGATGAATCATTAAAGGTTTTCCAGGAAACCTAGCTCGGGTCGAACTAGGGGCATTGGAGTGTTGCAAGACGCCAACCAATGTCATTTTACTATTAATAGATATCCAAGTGGGAGCTGTTGGAATTATGGATATATATTAATACGATAAATGTCTAGTATCGAACCCGATACCTCGGGATTGCACACAATACAAATGAGAATAAAAGTATAATAATTATATATATTAAATGTTATGTATATATGTAATTATTTAAACACTTGGAGGACTTAACGGTCGTTAGTTATTAATTGTACGGACTAACTATCGTTAAATGAAAAGAAAAGGGACTAGAATGTATTTAGGAGACAAGAAGGATCCGGAACACCCTTGGGAAGGGGATGGCTGGTCGATCCACAAGCAAAGGGAAATCCCTTTGCCCTAACTTGTTCCCTAAGTTGTCTAATCCTATAAATACAAATCCAAGGGTCATTCATTCACACCTCTTGTGCACATAACCTAAAAGCTTTGTTTTTCTCTTTTCTTTTCTCCTTGTAACCGATCGGCCAAACACCTATCTTAGGGTTTGGATCGATTTTATGTTTTACAAAACATAAGTGTTTTAAGATCTTGCAATCTCTTTTATTCGTTACTAGTTTGTGTGTACAAGAACGAGGTAACAACACACTATTATTGTTATCAAGAGATCGAATAACAAAACGGTAAGGGGTTATTCATTGATCTAATATAAACCCTAATTAGGGTTCTTCACATGTTCAAGACTATTGCTTTTGATTCTTGTTCGGGCTAGAATCACTACGGTACGTTCTTTATTTTATGTTAATCTATTATGTGTTATAATTGATCCTACGCTTCCGCATATGTGACTACTTGATTATGTTTATTTATATGATTGTCATGGTACATAAATTCTAACAGTTACATACTTACATGTCATGTTTTTCATGATGCCCTCCAAACTGAAGATCACCTCTTCGTCTAGTAAAACTTAGCCGTGAAGATCTCCAAGAAAGCTTTATCATGATGGAAAGTGTCTAATACCATCATCTCTTGTCTCACTGATGCTATTAACCCGACATTGTGAATATTAAACAATCACACTTAATTACCTGTCTTCAACGTGGTGGTTTAAACAACCCTATGAGTTCTATGGTGGCATATCAATATGAATTCACTTTTGCTTCAAGTAAACCAAGATTGAACTGCTAATTAATGATATCACTCTTATATGGATTGTCGATAGAAACATGAAATTTTTTCATTAACTAGATTGAGTGGTTTGATTATCCTTGTAATATATATAATGTTCTTTCACTCTTATTGTGATATTTGTCAGATGTGTCGATATCAATGGTGACTCATTATTTCGATGACTCATTTCTTCGGACAGAAGAAGATTATGGAAAAATTTACTCGAAATCTCACTTATCAGATTCCATTGTGGAAGACATAATTTTTTCTGAAGAATTCGCCATGATATATCTGATCCATGCATAATATCATGAAAAATCGTTGCTCCTAGACTCCTAGTTCCTTGTCAGGTTGCTAGTATGAAATACAATTTTTTGCTAAAAAGCATATAGAACCAACTTTCTTTTATGCTGGTCTGTTATAAATATTACAATATTCTTTCTGGTTCACTAATATATTACCTAACACACCAGACTTGTTAAGCATAAAGTATATACAAGTGTACATTTAAAAATGTTCTAAAGAATTGCATTATGTTCTAAAAGTATTTATAATTTTTTTTTGAACGGCAACTTTATTAAACTAGCAAGGAGCTAGAAAAGACATTACAAGGATATCAAGATAGGGTGTTTCAACCAAGTCTCCCAAGAAAAAGAAACATTACATCTATTGACACACCAATAATAAGAACGAGAAACAATGTCGTCAAAAATCATGGACCGTTTCGGAGGAGTCGCATCAAAGATGAGATGATTCCTAAACGCCCAAATATGCCACCAAGCAACATAACAAACTCCTTCCAACAGCAATTTGACCTTAGACGACAGCCGGATAGCCGAAAACCAATCATTCCAATCTTCAAACGACATCAATACTTGCCAATCAAGCTCCCACCAACGACAAATCTTACGAAAGATAAGCCTGGCCAAATCACATCTGAATAAAACGTGAACAATATCTTCGGTAACCAAACTACACACCGGACAAAGATCAGAATCCATAACAACACCTCTACGCACAAGATTACTTCTAGTCGGGAGACGATCGAGACGAGCCCGCCAAGCAAAGATGTTAATTTTAATCACAATAAAATTCACCCATCTAGTAGAAACATCAGAAGAAGGAAGCAAGATGTTGTCTAATAAAGAACGAACCTCTTTGACACGAAAAGCCCCATCACAAGAAAGATCACAAATCCATCTATCTTTGGAGGGAGATAAAATGACAGGATCTAAAATCGCACATAACTCATCCCATTGTTGTCGCTCAACACCATCACGAACCGGCCTACGAAGGGAGGCTTCGGTAGAAAAAATCTAAGCTTAGCCTCCACCGTAGAATCTTTATTAGTCTCTAAAGCGAAGATACGAGGGAACATGGTATGAAGAGGCTGATCAGAAGTCCAAGGATCGTACCAAAACCGAGAGCAACTCCCATCACCAATTTGTTTCTTACAATGGGAAACAAAATTAAAACCTTTAGGAATTAAGGTATACATTTCACGTAGAATAGTACACCAAAGAGAGGGAAATTGAACCGAATGAGAATCAAAAGAGGACCCATATAAGGCTTGAATAACGCGATACCATAGAGACCCATCTTGGGATATGAAACGCCACACCCATTTCAAAAGCAAAGCCCGGTTCAAGGCATAAAAACTGGACACTCCGAGCCCACCATTTTTCTTAGACGCTAAAACCTTCTCCCAAGCCACCCAAGAAATCTTGCTATCCGATTGATCTGCTCCCTTAAAGAAATTACTACGGATCGTTTCCATGTCCTTCAAAATACCTTTTGGAACTTTAAAGATGGACAAATTGTAAAGAGGGGAAGCTCCAAGAACCGACTTCAAAAGAGTCAACCTACCTCTAATAGAGAGCGTTTTAACTTTCCACTTGGACAACCGCTGATGTAACTTAAGAACGGTATCGGACCAAGCAGAAAGGCGAGACATACAGTCACCCACCGTCACACCAAGATACCGAAAAGGAGCTTGCATAACCGAACATCCAATAATCAAAGCAGCCTGGCTAATTTGATTCCGATGCACACCAACCCCCATAATTTGACTCTTATGGATGTTTATTTTCAACCCTGACGCAAGGAAAAAACATCTAAGGATCTTAACAATATTTCCCATGTTAGAATCAGACCATTCCCCGATGAAAATAGCATCGTCAGCATAGAAAAGATGAGAAACAACCATCGACTCATTAATCTGAATCCCTTTGAAAATGCCATCACTTAGAGCTTTAGAGAATGAGATGTGTAAGGATTCCATAATGAGAATAAATAAATAGGGCGCCAAAGGATCACCTTGTTTCAAGCCACAAAATAAAGGAAATTCCGAAGAAGGGCTACCATTAACCAAGACCAAAGCCATAGAAGAGCTAAAAGTACCTCGAATCCACTTACACCAATTAGGACCGAAACCAAAAGCATGTAAAACGTCCAACAGATAATCCCATCTAACAGAATCGTATGCCTTAGCAAAATCAACTTTGAAAATCATGGCTTGCTTCTTTTTTCTTTTACATCAAGCGAGCAGCTCATTTAAAATGAAAGGCCCATCTAAAATTTGCCGATTAGCAACAAACGCTGATTGCGTATCAGATACAAGAGCCGAGATAACTGTAGCCAAACGATTAGCAAAGATCTTCATAACAACTTTATAAACACTCCCGATCAAGCTTATAGGTCTAAAATCTGATACAAGTTTGGCATCCGTAACTTTTGGAATCAAAGCAATGAAAGAAGCATTACTCCCCATCGGGAAGGTACCACTTTCAAAAAAACAATCGACCGCCGAGCAAAAATCAGGACCAATAAAATTCCAATATCTCCTAAAGAAATCAAAAATATATCCATCTGGACCAGGAGACTTATTCGCTCCACAATCCCAAACAGCACGACGAATTTCATCATTTGAAATACAATGATCCAAATCCTCAACTTGATCATTAGAAAGGTGATTAGGAAATTCAAAATCAAGTTTAAACCGACCTTGACCTGGTTGCTTAAAACGACTAGCAAAGTGGTCTTTGAAGGCATCTTTAACCACCTTCGGATCCGTTTTCCAATGGCCATCGACAAGAACTCCTCGGATAGACAATTGAGACCGCTTTTTGTTAATAGTACCATGAAAGAATTTTGAATTTTCGTCCCCCTCTATAACCCATTTAATTTTCGATTTCTGAATCCAATCAGTTGCTTCCAACTGTTTAAGGTCATGAAGTTGTCGAGATAGCTCCATTCTTTTGAAACGCATCTCATTTGAAACGTTTCCACTATCAAAAGTTTTATCAATGTCGATCAATTTCTCCTTAATAGACCTGGCAGCACCTGAATGAATCAAATTCTTATCCTTAATCCACTGTCGGATAATACTCTTCAACTCCTGGAGCTTTTTCTTGAACCGAATCAACCTGTTACTGTCTGAATAAGAAAAGGAATTCCAAGCTTGTTCCACCATATCATCAAAACCATCCCTTTTAAACCACGTGTGATAGAAACGAAAAGAGTCGGGCCAAAATCAGAAAAAACTTCTCGGAGGAGAATGGGACGGTGGTCAGAAAGATGTCTATCAAGACATAAAGCCGAGATAGATGGGAAGAAAGAAAAAATGCCTTCCGAGACCAAGAACCGATCCAATTTACTCATTTTACTAGCCGAAGGGTGCGCACGTAAAAGAATACCCTTCCAAATTGACATCTACAAGCCCCACGTCTCAATGAAATGATTAAAATTGCGCGCACCAGAATGATAGAACACCCGACGTCTAAAAGTATTTATAATTGAGGCTTGTTTGTTATATAAGCTTGACCATTCGAAAAAAAATGAAAATAAAAACAGGACAACTTGGCATGCAAAGCCCAATAGGTCCTGTTTTATGTGAATGCCATAGTCTTCTCCGACTCATTTTGAGAATGATTCACAAAAACAAATTATATCTTGACGAGCTGAGATCAGTTTCCATATAAAATTATGTAAATTTAAAACAATTTGTTAAATAACATTACATTGCCTTTCAAAAGAACAAAAAAATTGTGAAAAGTATTATTTAATATATAACTCACAAAAACCATACAATTTATAGAACCTTCGTCTATAAACCTATGGAAAACTATTCATGACAATAATATATTGGAAAAATATACTAAACTATAGTCAGTTAACAGAGACTCAAATATATATCGATAGATTTGAAAAGCTATAATTAACTGATCAACATTTTTCATGATTATTAAACTTTGCCATACTAATTCAATTATGAAGAACCTTCCAACTAACCTCACCGGCCATTGCCCAAAATGATAGAAATAAAGCCTTGGTTATTGTTAGTCTTTAAAAGTTAATACGGAGTATAAAATTATTTTGAAAGAAAAAGTATGGGAGAGGTAAGTTGACTCTTAGTGCGTTAAATAAAGTGTTTTAAAAGGCGCGTCAAGGCGCTGCAAAGGCGTCGCCAAAGCGCGAGGCATGGCCTCGCCACCACGAAATGTACCATGGCGGCTGCTCTAGGCGTAACGTGGAAAAAGGCGAGAAAAGGCGCGCCTTTTGGTAAGGCGTGGCGAGCCTTTTTGAACCATTTTTTTTTAATAACTATTTTGAACCAGTATTTGGAATTTGGGCTATTTCGTATTTGAGTCTGGTAAATATATAATAAGTATTAGTCTAAATGTCTAATATAGTAGTATAAATGTATATGAAATATGATACTATAACATAAATGATAAATCTATAAATATTTTTTTGCCGCCTTAGTCACGCCTTAAAGAACGTCATGACTTCGCCATGACTTGTAAGGCATGAGGCGTGGTCATACCGTCACGTCACGCCTCACGCCATTTATAACCTTGACTACTTAAATTAGAGTTTAATATAGAAGTTTGGTTCAATATTTTGAAGAGTATCATACAATGTTCTAAAAGGCGTGAGGCGTGGCGTGGCGGCACAGCCACGCCTCAAGCCTTACGCGCCTTTGCGAAGCCTTGGCGTTTCTTAAGGCGGCAACAAAATATTTATAAATTTATGTATTTATAATTTTATATCATTTTATAAGAGCAATTTCAAATACTAAAGCCCAAATCCCAAATAGCTAGGCCCAAATACGAGGCCCAAGTAGGAATTAAGTTTTGAAATTAC
>LBNU01003174.1:78264-96430 GCA_014162995.1 Artemisia annua
AAAAAAAAAAAAAAAAAAAAAAAAAAAAAAAAAAAAAAAAAAAACCAGCAAGATGCTAGAATAATCAAAGGCAAAAAGAGTTCATACAAGAATTTACATAATTGTCTAACCATTCAATCCAATTAGGTTTCACGATCTTATTACGATTTAAAATCCATGAGTGCGAGTGCACCTTTACTCTTCTTAAATATTTTTTCTTGGCGGCTTCAAGAAAAAAACAAACTCGATTTCTATATCTCCAAATTACCAAGGTTGTTGTTTGAACCACAACGTCAAAGCATGTATTTATTTCATCATTTAAGTTAACTGATTACTCCCATTTCAATAAATCATGAACAACTTTTGGATTGTCATTCAAACCCCACCATGTCGTGGTCTTCTTCCATAGATGTTTGGCCAAGGGGCACTCAGCGAATAGGTGATGGGAGGTCTCAATGTCACCATCACAAATAGGGCATAGAGACGAATTGAGGTCCACCCACAACTGTCTAAATTGTTTCGCGTAGGTAAACGGTCTAGTTATAGCCGCCATGAGTGAATATTTACCTTGATAGGGAGACACTTGTTCCATCTTGTCAAATTGGTGTCTGATAGTAGGGTAAATTGTTCAATAACCTTTCTCATGGAAGTGACGGTAAGACATTCGTAGGGTTTAAAGAGCATCTCCACGAGTCTGGTCTTTCAATAGTGTCAAAATCATGAAGCATATTAACAAGCCTAATTAGTTGGGCCTATTCTAGGTCATCCTTATGGTTCGACGTTAACTGAAATTACGAGCCTGCTATGCATCTATTGTAGTTCAAATTAATCTCTGATCTTGCATTCTTTGTTGACCCAATTGAACTATGAGCTAGAAGTCTTTTGACCTTCATTTGGGCAATGGGGACCAGCGCTCTATAAAACAACCTTGGAAATGAATGTTTAAGGCTACAATTATAAAACCAATTTTCATTCCAAAAGCTAAACGTCATCCATCTCACGCTCTTAATGAAGTTTGATTGTAGACAAGTATATATTGGCACAAGAGAGGTGCTTATCCAGGCATATAATATTTTTCCAACGACTCAATAGTTTCGAAATAGTATTGGTTTGACCGAATCCATCACAAACCCCGTGAATCGAAGTAATAGCATGCTTCCGAAAAGCATTTTGTTCCGTATGAAACCACCACCACCATTTTACCAACATGGCCAAGTTAGATGCATAAAGATTTTCAATTCCGAGGCCTCCACAATGATAAGTTTAACATTAAAAACTTAAAAAGCCAAATTTATAATAGTCACTACAAAACACTAGTTAAATTTGCCACATTTTAAAGGCCAATTGGCCACGGTTAAAAATGTGTCAAATTATAAATTCCACACTTGCAAATGTGTGGTAATAATGGGTGTGACAAATTTTGCTACACATATAAGTGTGGAGATACTCTTTGAATGTCCACACTTAAAAGTGTGGCAAACACTCTTTGAATGTCCACACTTAAAAGTGTGGCAAAATTGCAAAAAGATGCTTACACTCAAAAGTGTGGCAACATTGTTAAATATTCACACCTAAAAGTGTGGACATATTTTCTGGAAGAAGAAAAAAATAAAAAAGAAATTACATACAAATATTTATTTAAATAAAAAAGAAATTACATGCAAAACTGAAGCAAAGTTATTAGCATGTTTTCCAGAATGCTATTTATTTAAGCAATGGATATTTCAATGTCTACATTCATTAGTTAAATGCATTTATTAGCATGTTTTCCAGAATGTACAAGCTAAGTAAAAACCAATTAACATCAATCATTTAGCATGTCTGCATACACATCTTCGCGCTTTCTACCCTTGAGACGACGCCTGTACAGCATTCTGAACTCTAGAAACGGAAGGTATTTGCATACTAGATTGCCACAAACTTTGCCACATTTTTCCCAAAGGCTCCTGAATGTTGTGCTCGTGTTGTCTTTGGTGCTCCTGAATGTTGTGGTCCTGTTGTCTTTGGTGCTCCTGATCCTGAATGTGTGATCATTCAAGTAACATCAGAAATATGAATATCACAAACAAATATGATCGTTACTGAAGTCCAATTCACTCCTTGTCCTTGACTTTTAAGGGTGTTAAAAGTACTTACGTAATATAACCAAATTCTCCCATATCCAGTAGTTTTTAACACGTCTGACTTGCTCAACACAATTTAAAGTACTTAAGTAATATAACCTGTGGAAAACTAGAAGGGGGTTGAATAGTTTTCCCCTCTTTTTAATTTGTAAAATGTTTGTTTGAAAAACCTTCAATTAGAGTTTATTATNAAAACGTGAAAAATCGGACGAAAACGTGAAAAAACGGACGAAAACGTAAAAAATCTGACGAAAACGTAAAAAAATCTAGCGAAAACATGAAAAAATGGACGAAAACGTAAAAAAACAGACGAAAACGTAAAAAAATCGAACGAAAACGTAAAAAATCAGACGGAAACGTGAAAAATCGGACGAAAACGTGAAAAAACGGACCAAAACGTGAAAAAACGGACGAAAACGTAAAAAAACAGGGTGAAAACGTCAAGAACGGACGAAAACGTGAAAAAATGGACGAAAGCGTGAAAAAACGAATGGAAACGTAAAAAACGGACGAAAACGTAAGTTACTTAAATAAATTGCAAAAAAGAGCACTTAAAATCATTCGGACTATTATAAAAAAAACAAACAACATTATTTCGTTCAGATTTAGAATTTCTAGCCACCTCTTACTGGTAAGATGGGTAGTCAGATTCAGACCTAAAACATCTTAATGAAACAAACACACCCTAATACTTCTTGATTTGAGGATGAAGAAGTATTCTTCTTTTGCACTTTGAGAGATGAATGAATGAAAGAATGGATCACTTGAAACAAAGATTAATAATCTTATGATCAAAGGATTTTAGAAGGATGTTTAGAAAGATTTGGATCTGAAAATTTTCATGCAAGAGATAAGAAAAATACCAGGTTTGAGGTGGTATTTATAGGAGAAAATTTCTGACAGAATCTGACAGGGGAGCGTGGCCGGCCCCCTTAATTCATGGCCGGCCCCCTTAAAATTAAGGGGGCCGCCCTCCTGTAACGGCCAGATTTTCTGTCTTTTAGTGGGGAAAGTTTATTTGGTGAAAAACTAACTGATTTTGGTTAAAAATTTGAATTCATATATTTAGTCTGATTTAAACATTTTCTTTTATTACCAAAAGTGTTTTTCAAAAATATATAAAATGTTTATAACATTTTATAACATTTTCTTTTAATTAAAACATTTCCCTTTAATTACCAAAAGTGTTTTTCTAAAACATATAAAATGTTTATAACATTTTATAAAATTTGTAATGTCTAAATAAAAATCCCTTTGATCATAAAATGTATTAGACATTTGTTTATACATACCTTAAGTGATTGTTGAAGCATACTCGAGATGTTGAGATGTCGAGAGACGTTGACGTATGAATGCATATATGATTTGTGATCACAAGTAACTTAAACACTTTAGTCTTTACGTTATGTGTTGTAACTTACATCTTTGTCATCATCAAATCATGAAGAGGATGTTTAGATTAAATATCATAATATAAATATCGTAATATTTATGCCAACATAACCAAATTCACCCATTTCTGAATAAACATGCTAATCTGGAAATATAACCAAATATGATCATTCAAGTAGTGTTATTCCAGCCATGACCCGGCTATATCTGGTTATATCCGGCCACGAACCTGTTATCAGTACCCAACTTTCTGCATGATGATGATGTTTTTACAACCATCTGACTACTAAAGTAAATCATAATTTCACAGGTTGATCTTGATAGAAACGGTACTTTTAACCAGGAAAAAAAAATACCATTTACCCAAAAAATAAATAAATAAATAAATAAATAAAGATCGAGGAAAGATATATTGCAACCAGTTCTTGTATAAAACTTGCACAACTAAAAGTGTTACTAAGAGTACCATATACTAGGATAAAATAAGGCTCAAAGTCTAACCTGTGTGCTTGGTGCGTCTTCACATGTCACGTCTTCAAAGATCATATCTTTGTAAGCTCCAGCCCCATATATCTCTTTGAATGCAGTTGTTAAAAATTTCACCTCCTTTCTAAGGTCACTAAGATCTTTTGCCATAATCTTGATTTGATTGTTTTGCGACTCTATATGCCTACCTTGTGATTCATTAAGAGTAACAAAACAAGTAATAACTGTTTATAACATACCATAAAGTTAATATAAACAATAATATATCAGATAAACAAGCATACGTAACAAGCTTTACTCCAATAATGCAATACTAAGTAAATATAGTTTATATGTTTCACAAAAATATAGTTCTGTCGCATCGTTAATAAGACAACAGAAAGTTTATTTTTTGACTGATAAAGTGCTCTGAATATTGATTAATGCTTTAAGAGTTTAAGGCTCTGATATCTTAAACAACTTCTAATGCTAATATGTTTATATCTATTCTATAAAAGTGGCGTAACTGCCTTGTCAACTACATAAAACTATAATGTTATCCTAAAATGACGATACTTAGTTGAGTGTGGGTGACCTCCAAAACTATAACGTGGACCTGTCTGGATCGAACCCCATGTATCATGTATGTGCTTCTCCACTAACTTAACCGATTATAACCTGATCATATGCTCCTGATTTGGTATATGAGTATATGAAGCAATTTAGTTGAAATTTGCATGATGATTATCGTTGAATTTGCTCATGCTATTCTGCAATGTTCAACTCTATGGTTTTCCATTAGCTTCAGTCAGATTTCTATTGTCATCAAACTATTTATATCTTCCACAAACTCTAAAAATCAATCCTAATTCCAAGATTTATTCACATTTATCCGATCAGAAGTGGTTGCATTTATGACTTTGCACCTATGTCTAAGTCAATTATTCTAATATCGTTATACAAAGTAAAAAAATAACAGAGACTTCATCACCGGTAAAATTTAACCGAATAAGCTTATAGTATAACGATTCAGCTCTATACTTTGTATCCAAAGCATATAACCAGATAAGTTTACAACATAAAAGCAACACCATGGTTAAAAATAGCCGAAAACGAACTTGCAAACACTTTGTTTCAAAAACACAAGTAATGAGATCAAAAAACAAAACTCTGCAAATACTTTATACAGCCTAAACACTAAATCAATATATTAGGTCATTCAACTCTAATCCACAATTACAGTCCAAAGTTTCAAATTAATCACTTAATAGAATAATTGTTTGGAAATGTGTCTAATTATTAATCATAGCGCCTAATTATTCCTATTGTAGCATCGTCAAACACATAATAATCAAATTAATCACTTAATAGCATTGTTTGGAAATAGGGCTTCAAACTAGGAGCTCAATTTATTTCATCAAACACATAACAATACGCCTTTAACAAAAAAGTGCGATTATCTAAGGTGTATAGTCCATTTCCCTAACAGATAGGAAGCAAGGCTTTTGGTATCCCTAACCATCACAAAATAACACATTCAGTTCTTTGAGAGGCAAGTAACTACTCAACAGAGGCATTTCATCGAACACATTCAGTTCAAAAACTATAAGTAACTACTCAACAGAGGCATTTCATCGAACACATTCAGTTCAAAAACTATAAGTAACTACTCAACAGAAACTAACACCTTCAGTTCAAGGCAAACTCTAGCAACGCAATCCGGACAGAATCGTTATATCTCTAAACTACTTAACCACAAAACACATAATAATAATCGTTATCGAATTGTACAACACGAATCACATTAATAAACGATTAACTAACATTGACCTGATGATGATGATCGGAACAGTAACCACGGCGACGATTACAAAACCACGGCGACGATTACGAAACCACGGCGATTACGAAAACGATTACGAAACCACGGCGATTAACAAAAGCACGATTACATAGTGAGGTGATGTAAATGTAGCATTATTTTGAGTGAGATGTAACAGGAAATGGATAGACGATTTTTGTTGAGGTGATGTAACAATAAATGTATAAGTGAGGCGTAGCAGGGAATGAATGGACCAGCTTCTTTTTATGCCTTATTTTTTTTATTATTATTTTTTTTTAACTTGTAGCTTTTTTTTATAAGTGTAGTGAATAATGCTCCTTTTTTTTTATAACCGACTGGACTAGCTTCTTTTTATAGTGNTTTGTTGTTCGTTTGAGAGATAATTTATGTCATCACAACAATAACAATACGGCTTTAACAAAACAAGTGCGATTATTCTAAGGTGTATAGTCCATTCTAACAGATAGGAAGCAAGGCTTCTTGGTATCCCTACACCATCACCAAAGATAACACATTCGAGTTCTTTGAGAGGCAAGGTAACCTACTCAACAGAGGCATTTCATCGAACACATTCAGTTCAAAAACTATAAGTAACTACTCAACAGAGGCATTTCATCGAACACATTCAGTTCAAAAACTATAAGTAACTACTCAACAGAAACTAACACCTTCAGTTCAAGGCAAACTCTAGCAACGCAATCCGGACAGAATCGTTATATCTCTAAACTACTTAACCACAAAACACATAATAATAATCGTTATCGAATTGTACAACACGAATCACATTAATAAACGATTAACTAACATTGACCTTATGATGATGATCGGAACAGTAACCACGGCGACGATTACAAAACCACGGCGACGATTACGAAACCACGGCGATTACGAAAACGATTACGAAACCACGGCGATTAACAAAAGCACGATTACATAGTGAGGTGATGTAAATGTAGCGTTATTTTGAGTGAGATGTAACAGGGAATGGATAGACGATTTTTGTTGAGGTGATGTAACAATAAATGTATAAGTGAGGCGTAGCAGGGAATGAATGGACCAGCTTCTTTTTATGCCTTATTTTTTTTATTATTATTTTTTTTTAACTTGTAGCTTTTTTTTATAAGTGTAGTGAATAATGCTCCTTTTTTTTTATAACCGACTGGACTAGCTTCTTTTTATAGTGTAGTGATGGATAGCTTCTATTTACATGTCTTTTTTTTATACTAATTTGATTTGTGGGTTTTTTTTTTTTTTTTTTAATTAAAACGTAGCTTTTGTTTCCACAATTATAAATGTGACTTTCTTATGTAGTTATTTTTACATTTATAAGTGTAGCATTTTTTAAGTGTTTTCTTACACATATAAGTGTGGCTTTTTAATAATTTGTTTTACTTCAATTATAAATGTAGCGTTATTGTAATTGTCCACACTTATATACGTGGAGTATTTTTTTAAATATTTGTGACACCTATAAATGTAGCAAAATTATGATTCATTTAAAAAAATGCCACGGTTGACTATACCGTGGAGAAATAAGTGTGGAGAATTTTTTTTTAGTGAGTGTTTGTTTATTTATAAAATCTCTATTAAACTCTAACCTAGTTTTATTTAACATATTTCAAAACTATAAATCTAAATTTATGGAAAAATAATCACATTACAGCATTCACAATAGAGGTTACAAGAAAAAAAAGTTCTAGAATTTTAATAGCAAATATGTATTTTGAGTATATACGACAATGAAATTATTTATAATTTAATGTATTTAAGTTATATTGCAGATTTATGTAGTTTGAACATTTTAAGCACAATACGGCATAACACTGCAAAATTATAATTTATAAGTCCATAACAATGGTGTAGTACTGTAGTGGGATTGGATGTTTATAACGTCATCTGAAATTCGAAGCTCCCTTTGGATTATTTTTTTATCTGAAAGCCTATTCCAAACTTTCATCAAAAAATTAAGGACCATTAATAACCATTTGCTAGTTTCAAGAGGAATTAAATAACTTGATTAATATGAATTAACTCCCAAGCAAGAGGGGCACATGGATAATAAACAAATGACTCGTGGTTAATGCTTAACACCAATCTCCCTTTTTCTATTACATCAATGCATGCACAAATATTATGCGATCAAATACAGTATATTAAAAGAAACGATATTGTTTAAGTAAATAGTATTTGTTGACAATCTAACTAATTTAGTCATTGAATTTACACTATATAAAGAGATCAAAAAATAATATAAGACCACAAGGCAAGTAGTATATAAACATTTCACTATTTTCCCATGTTCATGCTCTAGCTCCTATATATCTGATCTCTGCCTTCTACTATACTAATACACAACAAAACAACCCAATGAATAAACACAACAAAACCACCACGTCCTCGTCAAAGGCCGCTACCAAGATTAAAAAAGAAGGAGAAATTAGCGAAGAATTCAGCAAGAAAACCAAGAAAAGCACCATCCACAATGGAGAAAACCCTACTTACCATGGTGTCCGTAAGCGGAGCTGGGGAAAATGGGTGTCAGAGATACGCGAGCCACGAAAAAAATCAAGAATTTGGCTCGGGTCATTTGACAACCCTGAGATGGCGGCTAGAGCCCATGATGTAGCCGCCATAGCAATAAAGGGTCATTCGGCTATCTTAAATTTCCCTCATTTAGCTCACCAGCTTCCCAAGCCGGCTTCCACGTCACCTAGTGACATCCAAGCTGCGGCTATAAAAGCCGCAGCTTTAGTCATCAATGAAATTAGTCCAAGAAACCATTACTTCAATATAAGCCAAGCCGAGCTTGTACCTGAAGTTGGTAGCTTAGGTTCATTAGACGATACGTTTCTTGATTTACCGGATCTATTCATCGACCTTGGACATCGGATTGATCGAATTTTATATACATTGCCGGAGTATATTGCAGGAATTGAGACCAGTGATAGTGATTTATGGCCGGAAGAGCATTTCTTATGGAATTATTGTTAGTAAGTTGGACATTTTTTTATTTATGTATGCGAAGATGATTAATTAACACAATGAATAAAGACCCACTTTTTTATTTTCTCCAACCTTTTTTTTTTTGAAATTAATTTTCTCCAACCTAACTCAAGTGATTTAATTGGTTCTTTTAATATTAAACTAAATTTTTTAGTATAATATCTTAATCATTGTTGTTATTAGATTGTTGAAAGTTAATTAATTAGTTGTTCATTAGTACTGTAGTATAACTTTGTATACGTTGTGTGTGAGAGAATGAGTCCTTTTCTAAGTACATATATCGATAATTAACATGTGGCAGCATTAGAACGAGTATTTGGAAACTCTATTTCTGCGGTAGTTCGGTATCTCCATATGTATAGAACTATATATTGCCACATCAAAAAATAGTTTTGCCTTGCTATACATTCGAATCAACCAAATGAGCCCATCGATATATGTTTTGGCTATTCTTTCGAGTAGTCGGCCAATCCCCGGCCACCAAGAACAGATGTTTTTTGGTAAAAGCGTGTAGTGAAGTTTCAAGGTCTTCATCACTAGAATGAAAAAAAGGAATATTGCATGTTACCGAGTATGTTCGAGTTCAGCATATGCAGACCCTGAATATATATCTCTTGACCAACAATAGATCAATGGTCATGGACATAAGATGGTCTAGTTGAGACGACTGAGTGTTGGCATCATGCGAAAATGTATAACAGTATGCATTGACGACTTTGCTATTAATATATGCATGGATATAAATCAACGTAGAAGATGGAATCGACCATTAAAGGGTACTTTTCGCTTTACACAAGCCTTATTCAAAGAATGCCGTATACTCATACAGGCCGTAGTTCCAGTATTGTTTACAAATTAGGTATACAGGTCGTAGTTCCAGTACTGCTTACAAATTAGGTATAGCGCTATAGCTAGGTACAATCTGACTACACTTGTTATGGCAATAAATATTATTCATGAGTTGGTGTGCAACTGTGCATACATAGAAACCAAGTAATGTTTGTGGAAATTGTAAAAAAGTATCAAAGATCAACAATCAAACATAAATCAAACCAACCACCCCTTATTATTGCTACTAGTCGGATACCCGCGCACAGCGGCGGCGATAAACATAGTTAATATTATAAATATATTAGATGAATTGCTAGCCCAACTCTCCTCGCAATTCCCTACCCGCTTAGTGAATTCATTTCACAACACTTCGAATGTATATGTGTTAGTAGTATGTATTTGCTTGGGTTTCCCGTAGCTTTCCCGTGACATCATTATTCCATATATAGAAAGACCCTTGCAATCTCTTACCCGTCAAACACTCCCTCCAAAAGTATATGATTTTGACGAATTAAGATTGTATTGATTGAAATAAAAGTTAAAGGTGTAAAAATTTGAATCAAAATAAAATAAACCCACTAAAAAAGTAAAAACTAAAACTCAAATAAACATATCAAAATGGATGTTGAATTAAAGAGCTCAAAATTTTAGAAAATATGGTGAAATTAGATCATAAAAATAATAAATAGATAAAAAGTTATTTCAATTTGAAAATAAAGGTGAATTTTTAGTTGAGAAGTGACACATGTGACTTTATGATTGGAGCTCCTTATCTTAATTTTTGGTGGAGCCCACAACTTAAATGCTTTATATAGTAGTATAGATATAACTCTAGGAGACAGTTGTCCCAAAACGGGTGCAAACCATCATACAAAAGAAATAAGATTGTCCCCTTTAAAGGATGGGATCAGCTCACAACATCAATCACTCAACACACGAGAATAATCGTAACTGAACGATTAAATAGACATGGTCAAAACAATAGAAAATATAAGAGGAAAAAGAGGTCATACAAAGTTATGAAAAACCTTAAGAGCTTAGGGCACGTTTGGTAGGGTGAAATTCAGAGAAATGAAATGAAGTGCAAAAATCAAATCACAGAAATGAATTCTCACAGAAATTCAATGTAAATTCCAGTATTTGGTAACACCAGAGAATTGACTCAAGAAATCAGTATTATTATTATTATTATTATTATTATTATTATTATTATTATTATTATTATTATTCTTATTATTATTTTATTATTTCATTATTATTATTATTTTTTTTTATTTCATTATTATTATTATTATTATTATTATTATTATTATTATTATTTATTTTATTATTATTATTATTATTATTATTATTATTATTATTATTATTATTATTATTATTATTATTATTATTATTATTATTTCATTATTATTATTATTATTATTATTATTATTATTATATTATTATTTAGTTGTGGAAAGAATTCATTTCTTTACCAAAAGGATGGGAAACCAACTCTCCACAAAATACAAAGGAACCAAATTTTAGGAGTTACAATTTTCCACCTTTTTATTTCTTTGAGGTACCAAACATAAGAAATGAATTTATTTTCATTTCTCCATCCTCAACTCTTTGTACCAAACATGCCCTTAAGGTGTCATGACACTGTAACACCAATAAAGTACCGCCACCTTAGCGTAACCTCAGTTTTAACATTTTAACATCAATACCCAAAAATCACCCTTTAACATAACACCACATTAACACCACCTTTTGGGAGCCACCATTTTTTTTCTTTTTCCATTTATTTAAACAAAATATATTTTCATTTATTAAATACAAATACTTTCATTTACTAAAAATAAATAAATACAAATAAATAAATAAAAACCATCTTATTCCTCACCAGTACACACACTGCACATACACAACACACACCAAAACAAAACACACTCAAACCAAAAAAGCAATAAACAAATAAATAAATAATCGCGTTTCAAACTACGTTGCCACAACAACTTGGAACCAAACGGCATTGAAAATTTTTTGGGGGCGGTACCATAACGCCACCTAACGAACAGGCACGTGGGCATAATACCAGTAAGGTGTTATGGTACCCATAGACGGAACTTGAACAATTTTAGTGGGGGGGGGCCGAAAGTCCGAAACTACTAAAAGTTCAAAACTAGACAACCATACGAAACGAGAAATCAACATANTGAACAACCAAGCTATCTGTAAGAAACTTATTTGCCATCTTGTTTCGAAGTCGATTCTTGAACATTTTCATGGCTGAAAATCCCCTCTCAGTTGTAGCGGTTGAAACCGGAAGCGTCAAGAGTAGTCTAATTAATCTGTCAAGCAAAGGATACGACTCCCGCTTCTCAATTTTCACCAGAATTTCACATAGTTCAGCAAGAGTTGCAGCACCACTTAGCTTTGTGTTCTTTTGTCTTTCAATGGAAAAAAGCTCCAGCTCATATTTCAGTTGTAGCCTTTCTTGTTCAGTAAAGTCTGCAGGGTAGTATTTTTCAACAAGAAGACAAATATCATCAATATTAAACACCTTATTTGGAACTAAAGTAGAGCTAAGTTTTAACAGCTCCATTGCTTGATCATTGAATCGGTTGTTCAGCTCATATAATTGTTTATCCAATGCGCTCATATATATATCTACGCGATAATAATGTTCAAAGGTGACATGGTTATCTTGTTGGCGAGGGCGATATCGGGTAGACTTATATAGAGCGTTCATATCAGATATTTCAATTTGATGTTTCTCACAAAACACCCTCACTTGTGCAAAGAAGGAATTCCATCCATTATTTCTGAAATCACTCAAAGTTTCCTTTGTTGCTGAAACTAGCTCCATTGCATTAAAAATATCTTGGGATTTCTTTTGAAGAGCTTGACAAAGAATATCAGTCTTTCCCATTATTTCTTTCATCAAGTGCAGAATAAACACAAACTCAAAAGACTTTAGATAAGAGTAAGCTGAATCGGCATCTCCTTTTTTAGCATAAGAAGAAGATACATCATCCATTATGCCTTTAAGAACAACTCGAGTGGCATCGAACATCTTTAACAAGCTGCAAACTGAGAAAAAATGGGAACCCCAACGAGTATCACCAGCCCGTCTTAATGTCCCAATTTGATTTTTCCCTTTACCTTTTTTGATTTCACCAAGTTCCAATAAATGTGTAGTCTCAAATGCTTTGGCTTTTTGTAACTCATCATGACGCTTGCTAGAAGCACAAACTACATTAATAGTTAAAGTTAACCTTGTGAAAAACTGATGAACCGGAATTACTTCTCTTGACGCTGCAACTAAAGCGAGTTGCAATCGATGTGCAAAGCAATGAACATAATACGCATATGGGCAATCCTTACAAACAAGTGCTTGTAACCCATTCCATTCCCCTCTCATATTACTAGCACCATCGTAACCTTGACCACGAATTTTACTAGTATCAAACTCATATTGCAAAAGCTTTTTCCACAAGTTTGTTTTAAGGGTTATTGCTGAAGTATCACTAACATGAACCAAATCCAAAAATCTTTCTCTAATGACCCCATTTGTATCAACAAATCTTAAAACTATAGCCATTTGTTCCTTTTTTGACTCATCTCTTGACTCATCAACCATTACACAAAAATATGAATCTCCAACTTCACTACGAATACGTTTTCTGACTTCATTTGCAATAATACCAAGTATTTCTTTTTGAACTTTTCCAGAGGTATATTTTGAATTATAAGGAGCCTTATCTAGCACAAGATTGGCAAGTTCATCATTATAAGAAGCTAGAAGTTTTAAAAGTTCGATAAAATTACCTCGATTTCTTGAATTAGAAGATTCATCCTTCCCTCGAAAAGCACAAGCTTGGAATACTAACCAGCGAACTATATCAACTGAAACTTTTAATCGAATGCGGTTCTTCGTAACTAGCTCTGTACTTTGCTTCTCTAACATGTTTCCGATATGTGTTGTTTGGTTCAACAAATTTTCACTGAATGCCACTGCATCTTTATGTTGTGAACAGCCAATATGTTTAAGAAATGCACATCTTTTTCCATCATTAACTTTTTTCCATTTGTCAAATCCATTAACAGTAAAAGCATCTGAACCGTGACGAACAATTGGCTTGTCACAAAACAAGTAACAAATAAAACAATAAGCGGAGTGTGTTGTAGGAGAGTACTCTAACCAATTAGGAAAAACTTTAAACCATGAGTATTGGAATCTACGTGGATGCTTAACTGTGCCTTTAGCGGGATACTCTTTCAAGTGAATTTGGTAAGGTCCTAAGTCCAAATAAGCTCGTCTTACTTGTTCCCTTTCATTAACCTGATAATCCCACATGGGTTTTCGTTTTGCTGGATCTCTTTCCAAATCACTAGAATCCATTTCCTCAGCAGTTTGCTTGTGAGATTCAGATATACGCGAATATGGTTGATTTTGATGTTGATGAGGCTCACCTTCAGGTTGATTTTGATGTTGTTCAGGCTCATTTGTCGACACTCTAGAACGTTTATTCTCTTGATTTGCAATACCAGATGCATCCTCAGGCTTTCTTTTAAAATACGATTCAAGTGTTTTATACTTTGCCATGATTAATCCTGCTATCCACATAAACATAAACACATTACAATAGATAAAGCATTAAAGCCTAAAAATAGAGTCCATTATGAACAGAACGAGAACTTTTGAACTTTTAATCTAATAACTTTTGAACTTTGAAGCTAAAAACATAACAAAGGAAGCTAAAAACAAAAGTAAATTTGATATACATTACAACTAATATATGTTTAATACACCTGATAAGTGATAACTGATAACCTATACAAAAAAGCTAAAAACATCACTAAAATTTAACAATTATACATAGAAAATACTAAATGAGAATGTTAGATAGCAAATGGGTTGGTACTTTGGATAATCTGTTGGTCAATTAATCAATATGTGAAGCAAATGGCATGTATTAATCTATATAATAACACAAGTACAAGATAATAAATTAATAGGGACTAGGGTCTAAGGAGTTCATACGAATCATACCTTTGTTTAATATTGATTAAAGTATGGAAGCTTTGAAGAATCTTTGTTGCTCCTGGGTAAATTAATTTTTTAGTGATGAATGATCATTGATCAATGAATCCCCTTTTTGATAAACACCTTTTAGTCCCGCCCTTTGGTTTCTCAATATTTTGGGACTTTGGGAGGGCCGGTCATATTTTTTTGGGAGGGCCAAACACAAAACTTATGAAAAATACCCTTAAATTTTAACATATTTACAGTACTAACCCCGAAGTTTGGGAGGGCCACAGCCCCCCGGGTCCCAATGAAGGTCCGCCCATGATGGTACCCGGCGCTCTAACACAATCTCTTTCTTTATGTCACATAGTAATTTCCACTAGAGCCCTTGAACTTTAACTCTCTTTAATATCTCGAACATAACTTGAACTTTTCTTTATTCGCAAACTTAGTCCCTTTAATATGAAAAACACAAAAGCAACAAACAGACGTTAACTATTTATAGTTTGACCACTTTTATCCAACTGGATTAATCATACTCCATATTCAGTTTGCCTAAAATGATACTGCATTCTCCAAAGACTTAAAATTTACTTTCTACCGAAGAAAAACTTACAACTACCACAAAAATACTCGATCCCACTTAAAAAGGTATGAGAAATATGATGTAAACAACCACAACTCTAGTGACTTATTAAATTACATGATGTTAGTGCAATCATTGGTAACATTGTTGTGGACCAGTGAATGCAGGCTCGCGAGACATCAATGGAATAGATGGAATAGGCACCGCTTCTAAAGGCAAGGCAAACAAAATTCATCACCATAACCAAATTGGTTTCTTTGGGACCCAAGTAATAATCAAAATCAAATGAGGACATCTATAATGTCATTAATTCATTAGCTCTCTTTAGGGTAATCAAAATTACAGGTTTGTTGTTTAGAAATCTCTAGGTGACTCGGGCGGTATAATTACTATATGGGAGGCTTTGATATGATGTTTAAACCAAATAGATTTCGGTTCATAGGTTAACTCTAACAACCCTGTCAAATCATTTGATGTGGTTACAGAAAAACTGGGTGATATGGAGATTATAGATGGATTTGCTTCGAGCTAGAACCTCAAAGAAATGATGCACTTTTTGAATACGTGCTACGAATTCTTGGATTCGTAATCATAACAAACAGGCAAATCTTAAGTAGCTTGCATGATTTAGTGATTCAATTTCAGCTTGTACATAAAACTTGTAATCTTCATCTAGCTTCTTGCTTCTTCTTCGTTTGAAAAAATTAATAGCCGTTAAAAAGAAATATAACAAACATTTAATTTCCATGAGATATTTCATCTTAAAGTTGAAAAAAACGGAATTTAGCATAAGCCCGTAATGATTTATCGACAATGGCTATGTTTGGCGCAGAGCTTTTTGGAGTGATGAGTGGTGAGCAATGAGCTTTTTGATTTTTAGTGTTCGTTTGACAAAAGAGCGGTGAGCTTTGCTATTTTTTAGGAAAGCTCATTTTTCCAATGCCTCTTTAATAAGCTGTGAGCGGTGAGCAGTGAGCTGTGACTACAGCTCACTGCTACTGCTCACATCTACTTTTGCCAAACATAGCCAATATAATAGCCTTGATAAAATACACACCTTTTTCTTCAAAGTTTTCTTAAGTGTCATATTTACACCTTTCAAATCTTGCTAATTATGAGAAAGAGATGGGTGCAAAATTTGTGGGGATGAAGGAAGAATGGACCATTTGAGCAATTATATGTGAACATCAAAGGAAACCATTTTTGTCATTTTGAACTGAAGTAGAATGATTTATGCAAACCAACACACCATCATTCCTCATCTTTAATACATTGTATGTATTGTTTGGGAAAGAAAAAGTACATCAAAGGAAACCATCCTTCTCTCTGTTGAGCTGAAGTTCAATTATTGGCATACAAACCAACTANCTTTACGTCAAAGTATGATACATCAATCACAAAAGGTGCTAGCAATCTTACAAATATGTTCAAGGATGGTACTAGGGCGGTCTCGCTGTGTCACGGGATCTCGATAGAATTTTGTTTCGGAAGTGCTAATTTTGGTACAAAAAACTAATCGTAAGCAGTAACTTGTATTCAACTAACAAATTTCTAGTTGGGAAGCAACATATTGTGAAGCAAACTAAATAAAGACATAACATAAGACAACTAAAAAACATTCATTGATTCAACCAAGATTTTTTGTTTCCATCGTTTTTAAATTGTTCATTAACTTTAAAAGAGACGCGTCCAATGAAGTTTTTAAAAGACAAACATTTAGTTTTCATTATCAGTGAAGAAGTTGAGATCAACAACATTATCGTCGCTTATGTCATGTCCAGCTTCACGTAGTACTTTAGTTAGTGCATCGGCCTTTTTTTATTTTCGAGATCATTTTGTTTCAAGTCCCTTATAATACTGATAGGTTAAAATTAACGATCATCTTTAACTATATACTATGGTGTAATAAAATAAATAAATAAAATGAGAAGTAAATCACAAGATATATAATTAGTGGTGGCCGTAGGACGCCATACATTATTACACACGTGTTGAGGTTTGTGGTGCCCTTGTAATAGTTACGTGTAAGGACCACAAATTCCATCCAAATTGTGCTAGTTACGGAGTACATAGTAACATGGTATTCTTGGATGTATATTCAACAAAAGGACAAAAATATCGTTAAATCAGGTTTGGACTTTTATATGTACAAGAACTTTAGGAGAAAATCACAGTTCATTTAAAAAATGAGGTTAGTAGCAAATGCTTCGACAGTTTTTTATTCTTTTTAACTTTTTTTTAATCTGTGATTTCTGACATTTTGACCGACTAATCAACGAAACTTAAAGTCATTGTCACACAAACTTAAAACATATAAAATCTTTTTTTTTCAGAAGTTTGGCGTGATCACTTCAAAATATTAATGATAGTAGCTACAAGACTTTTTGCCACTAGCTCACGTTAATGCTTGGAATGTTGGATAGTACAGAGTAACATTTTTTTTTGTATAATAACACTAGTGTTTTAAAGTCACATCTAGGCATTCTTGGAGTGTATCGGATAATGTCAAAAAAATAAATGATTTCACGGTTGAGTCGATTTTCAACCATTCGTTCGTTGGAAGAGCAGGAGTACTAGACGATGCATCAGTGGAGTAGCCTAGGATATGTTTGATCACTTCAAAATTGTTATAAAGATTTTTGAAAAAATAAACCCATGACGAGTAGTTTGTCTGTCCACGTCTAATTTAACTATATATATAATCACCTTAAGTTTATTATAGAAACAACTAAATATGGGCTAAGCCTATATACATATAAATAAGATGAATGTTAGACCCACATAAAAAATCCACACGCTGATGTATCAGAAAGTGATTTGTCTATTTTGTTATACTTTCTCTCTTTTCTCTCTGAATAGACTAATCACTCCCTGACACACCAACATGTGGATTTTTTGTGTGTAATTCTTATGTGGGTCTAACATTCCTC
>LBNU01003176.1:0-10088 GCA_014162995.1 Artemisia annua
AAAAGGAGAAAAGTGAGAAAGGGAAAAGTGCCGACTAAGACTGAGCTAGGACTGGAACAAACCCAACAAGGTTCTAGTTATGAAATCTTGGTAAGCACTGAAGGGGTTGAAGAATTAAAAGGAAATGAAATGAGAAAGGGTGAAAAGAAATAGCCCTCCATTTATTCAACCTTAGGGCAGACACCGGGTTCAATTCATATGCTACTGATTGTTACCAAGGTAACATCGGTATTGAAGATTAAGATGTCATGGACCCAGTGACGCACTGCACTAAACCTTCCAGCCACTCAAGTTCTCTCAAAAGAGCTTGTTTCATTCTCACGGGGAACCGTTGTAAACTATCGACTTGTCTCTTAGAGCGAGCTGATATTGAAACAGGAGACCCCTCCCTAGTCTCCGAATAGGATAACCAAATGTGCACTTATCGAGTCTAGAGCCAAGAGATGCATCAAAAGATCTCATAGGTACACTTGATACTTATACTCTGGTGATTCAACATTAAGGGCACCAGGTGTAATACTTCGAGTCCTACGCAGATCTTAGCAATCTGCCGAGAACACTTATGAGGGAATATACATAAGTATTTCCCAATGATTGAGTGGAAACTCCTGCCAGGGTCAACATCAAGCAGCCCTGACAGCAGGTCACTTCGGTAATCACTTGTGGGTTACGCTTAGTGTGTTCGGTGGTGTTCCAAAAGGTCTACAGTCGTGGGGTGATCTCCAGCGACTCACCTAATCGTTGGTGTACTTCGGTATGTCAGTGTAAGCCCTTTCGGGGGCATCCGATTAGGAACGGCCTTGGTAAGGATTAGAGAAAGTCTTCACACTATGCTGTTGACGATCTCGAAGTCCAAACTTGTAAGTGCCGGTATGTTTATTACTAACCAAGTTTTATGCAGCTCAACATACCATACTTATCATGATCACCACTATCACTCTAGTTCCACATGCTCATACCAACATCTAAAATGAGTCGTCAGAACTGTTCAACCATGAAGATCTACTCAACTAAGATGTACGGGCATGTTGGAAAGGCGTACTTACACCAGAGACAAAGAAGCTGACGATTGATGCCGATTACTGAAAAGATGCAGATTCACCATCTCATGCTTACACTTCAACATCAAAACTAAAGATATCATGATCAAGTAATGGGCTTCAACTATGCTTCCATAACTCTGATGCAGAAGATCATGATCCAGAAATGTGTAAGCATGACAACATAAAGACAATCACAACATCACGAAGAGACACTTTCACTCAAAGATGACTTGAAGCTAAGTATTTGAATGATGAGCAAAAGAGCAAAGTCAAAGATCATCCTATACATCAAGGAAGTCGTCTTGAGTCGTTTATGAATGAAGAATCAACAATTACGAGCTACAACAGAATCTACTAAGATCTCAATGCAAGAATTCAAGATTTAAATTTGGGGTGACCTCCCTTAGGGGGAGATTGTTAGGAATACGATTTTTGTATAAGAAAGATTCGGTCATCCCAAATACGTTTAAGCATTGTTTAGCTCGTAGTAGTTATAATAGTTAGTAGAACATAGATTAGAAGTAGTTAGTATTCGTGGAAGAAGGACGGGTCTTTACCCTGTATGCCTGATCCACAGCCCAAGTGGAAAAAACTCATGTACATATAAATACCCTCTCCATCCTTGGAGAGGTGAGCCTTCCTTAATCTATTTTTCTTTTTTTTTTTGGTTTCTTTCTTTCTCTAAGGTTCCTCTCTCTCTCTCTCTCTCTCTCTCTCTCTCTCTCTCTCTTTCTCTCTCTAAACTTTCATCTTTCTTTCTTCTCTTGATTCGATCCATAACTACAAGAACCATACATATTATATTTTGAGTATTCTACATTAACTAACCGGTGTAGTTAGTTAATATTACGTAACATATAAAGGCTTTTTGGGTGTAATACTAGAATTTTACCAAGTTAGACAAGTCACTCCAATTATATCGATAATACTCATTATGGTGGTCTCTAATTGTATACAAGCCAAGTTCTAAAGTTTACAAGTCACCAGCACACTAAAATTTTTGATTTTAGGCAAAAAGTAATGTTATGTGTGCGGCTATGTAATTTAGACTTAAACAAAAACATGCTAAAATATTTTAAAGTTTGATATATTAAGTGCATTTTAAGCATATTTTGAAAAAGTTTGGACAAGTAAGTGTTCTAATTCTCCATCCCCCCACTTAAGTTAAACAACGTCCTCGTTGTTTGTGTTAAAGTTAAAAACTGGAAAATAAAAGAATTAGAACAGAAAAACTTCCCTGATATTTGCTCGGAATGATCCTCCATTATGCGTTTACGAGCAAAGATCAACTTTCTTGTGGATTAGAACGTTTAAGCTTCATGAATGATGTTTCCACAAAAAGTTCAGGAATCTATAATACCACCTAGACTTTAACACACCTGAGTTAAGAAGGTTCAAACTTGCATAATACATTAGTAGTTAGTGAAAATAAAACCTAAAAAATAAAAATTGTAAATCATCAGGTCAGTCGATACGCCGCATCTTATGGAAGGAGATGCGCCGTATCGAGCCTGGAATTAATATGAATCAGGATAAAAGATGCGTCGTATCCTTAAACAGGGATGCGCCGCATTAAATAAACTGACAGAATGTTTTAAAGTCGAAAAATAAAAATGCAGAAAAATAAGATATGACCAGTGCAGATGATACGCCGCGTTCCATGGTGGAGATGCGCCGCATCTTCTGCAGGTCTGACAGACTCGACACAAAACAGAAAATAGATAAAAAGTTCCGGGTTGTCTCCCGGTCAGCACTTGTCTTTATTCTAGAGACTTCAAGTTAGACTCACATTCAGCTTGTATTTTACTCTTGCAATGTGCCATCCTTCTTCCTTCATTCGAAAGATGTTACCATGCAGTTCTGCAACATTCTCTTCGGATCGATCTAGTCTAATATATTCTTTGACTTTTGTTGCAACATATTCTTCATGTGGTCCCAGAGAGTATTTGATGACTTCAAATTTTTCAGAAATTATTATTGGTGGTTCATTATAAGGGATCCCAAGTAGTCGACATTTTCTCTCAATGAATTCTTCCTCATTTTTATCAACAAATCTAGAATAATTATCCGTACGTAAATAGTCATCAAGTTCTTCAATTAATCTTCTTTGTGGATCATCGGGATAATAGTTTTCTAAATTAATTGATTGATAGTAATCTTGGATCTGGTTCCACTTTCTTTTCAATTCCCATTGTAGTCGTCGATTAAGCTTTGTGTAGTCATCAAACTCTTTATGCACCCATTCCCAGAAAGTAGTGTTTGATGCTCCTTTTATGTTCTTTAAGTATTCGATTCTCCCTTTTTCTTGCAATGCTTCCGCTCTTCGTGGGGTGTCTTCAACTTTATCATACCAATCATAGTCTTCAAAGTAAACATTGTTGCCAACCCTTCTCATTCCAATTATGCTTCCCCCATTACAGGTTCCATCATTCTTCTAGTCGCAAGTTGGCCATTCACTACTTCCATTCTTGAAGCGGAAGGGTTTACAAGTGTGGGTGATATGCCCATATTGCCATGGTTTTTCCTGAACCCATGGTATTTGATCATTCCATTCATAGTACCAGGTGTTTTTGAATTCTTCATATGTTTTGAATCCTGAAAGATCTCCTGTGAGCACATCATCATCAATTTGAAGGGTAGTTAAATTCTTTGAATTGTCTGCATAAGGAGGTTTCGTAATGAAACAAATCATCATTAATGCTAAATAGTTCCATGATGCATTCTTCAATAGTGGATTCATTACACGATGAATCGTTGTCTGTTTCAATTTCTTCATCTTCCCCTCTCATCCAGTATACCCATAGTACATTCTTAGTAGCGCGATCCATGGTCTTATGGTTGTTGAATTTACTAGCTAACCAATCCGAAAAATCAACATCGTTTGGATCGAAATTGACGTCAAAGCCAATACTACCAATAATTTTCTTCTTTATCTCCATGAACTCATCGAATTACTCTTTAAACCTTCGTGTAAGCCATGAAGTCACTATACGTTTAACCTCATTCATGGGTGCAAAGTCAGGATCTCCATATTTAAGTTCAAGCCATTCTTCCAAAGAGATATCCATCAATCTTATTAACTTCTTATGAAACAAAACCTCTGATTCAGCATAAATTCTTTCGTCATCTAGGTTGCTTTTGTCCAACCCCCAGTGCTGTTCGGAATAAGGCATATAAGAAGGTTGCATAGGTTTTACGTCACAGCTTTGGTTGCTTGATTTGGTTATTGCATCAGTGGAGCTCATGTATTCGATTTGAAACCTCCCATCTTCCTCTTCGATAGTAGTCCAAACTAGCCCCTTGGATTCAATGATTGGCCATAAAAGGAGCAATTCATCTTCTGTGTAGCTTATTAGTGAGTTGTGAGTGAAAAAATCATTCTCCATGCAACTCAAGCGTTTGAATTCCATAAATGTTGTTTCTAGAGGAGTTTCCCAGGAAAATAGATCAGCATCGATAGCTAATATATTGAAGTCAACATCTCCACAATCCTCAAATGTACAAACGGGCATGTAGGATAGAGATTTGGACTTGAGCAGAAGATCGATTGTTGGTAGGTTGAGAGCAATAGCATCGAAATCATCAAGTGAATCTGAAAGTAGTGGTTCTCTTTTTAATGCTGAGCTCTTAGTACCGCATATTGCTCGGAACTTGCTCAAGTTAACTTCATAATTATCATACTCGTCATCACTTTCCAAAGTCAATAGGTTCTTGGTGCCGGATCTTTCACATGGCTTACTAACCTTCTACTCCATAGCAGGATATTCGTTCATTGTTAAACCTTCCATATTAGCACCTGTCATCACAGGTAAAATCGTTAGTAGGATTTGTTCGCTGGAAGAGAGATTGATGAATTAGAAAATGAAATACGAAAAGTAAAGTTGCTGATATCTGCAGACGATGCGTCGTATCCCTGAAAAAGGATACGCCGTATCTTATTACGTTAAAATTAAATCAGACTTTTATTTTTCAGAAAATAGATACGCCGCTCATGAATTAGAATGCGCCGTACCTGTCAGATAAAAAATCAATTATATTTATAAAAATTTAAATGCGCCGTATTAGCACAAGCTAATGCGCCGTATTTTCGTTACGTTTCAAAATACAAGATTTTTTATTAAGTAAATGTGTCGTATCGATAAAAATCGATGCGTCGCTTTTGTTTAGTACTTCGAAAACTGTTTTTAATTTAATTATTAAATACGCCGTATCTGTTAAAACAGATGCGTCGCATGGCGTTAGGGTTTCGAAAAATTCTTTATTAAAAACAGAATACGCCGTATCTTGGGGAAAGAAGCGTCGTACTAGAGTTATTAAACGCGTTGTATTTTATAAAATTAAAACGCAATATGCCGCATCCGATAAATAGATGCGCTGTATCGTTTGTATCTGCACAGTACAACGTCAGTAAGTACAAAGAAAGAAAATAAAAATAAAAAGGAAAATTACAGAAAATAAAACACACAAAAACAGTAAATATGCAAATTATACAATGAATGCAATCTATCTAATATACAACAAGTTAGGGGTTAGTATCTAAAAACCTAATAAAAAGAAAAACTAATCAAAATACTAATAAATTTAACAGATAANACAGTACAACGTCAGTAAGTACAAAGAAAGAAAATAAAAATAAAAAGGAAAATTACAGAAAATAAAACACACAAAAACAGTAAATATGCAAATTATACAATGAATGCAATCTATCTAATATACAACAAGTTAGGGGTTAGTATCTAAAAACCTAATAAAAAGAAAAACTAATCAAAATACTAATAAATTTAACAGATAATAACAATTCACTCCCCGGCAGCGGCGCCAAAAACTTGGTGCGCTTGATGTGTCATTGCGGTTTAGCAGTGTTAGTGCCTACTCAAGTTTTACATTTATATTTAGCCGACTTATCAATAACACACACACACACACTTAACGAGCAGTGTACCCAGTCAGTTTGCATATAATTGTAAGCAGAGTGTCGATCACTAAGAGTGGAACGTATTATCTAGTTATCCTTATTAGTATTTTAATATCTAAGTTACTTTTACAATCTAATCTAACAAAAGGGGGTTCAAATTGAGAGACTGGCACAGTTTGGTTATCTAATTAAACAGTAAATACTAATGAGAACAAATCAGGAATAACATACACGTACACAGATAGATAATAGAGACAATAGGAAGACCTGTCCCTGATAATTAAGTAGCTTGTCACTTGCTTTATTGCTAGTTTTATACGAAGTGTATATAATTAATCCGTACTCGTTGGCTATTATATCGGCGAGTAAACCCTTAATGATTACTTATGAATATCCTACTTACCCAAAGACATCGGAGTAAATAGGCGAGGAAGGGGTATGGCGGCCCAGCAGTGCTCAGCTAGACACAGAGGTAATCAATGAATTAATATAAGTTCACCAAAGACATCAAACATACAAACTTTAATTGATGGGAAAGCAATTTTAAGGCGGGCATTTGATTATTGCGTACTCACAAACTACCGGCCATCAATCCTGATGAATTAAAGCTTACTAATACAATAAAACAAAACTACTTAATGAATTAAATACATGCAGGACCTTCTTACAGCTCTAAGATCTTCGTTTAGGGTGTGTCTTGTGTTGCTTGTTCGTCTGAATTCACCTCCTTAGGGTTATGGTGCACACCCAATTCGTCTAGGTCTTGGGGTATTTATAGTTTCTGTCTGAGTGTTCGATGCGGCGCATGTAATGATGAGATGCGGCGCATTGACTTAACTTCGCGTGGGGTCCAAGCTTATTATATTCTGGAATATTCGTACACCGCCTTTAGATGTGGCGTAACTTGAAACTTTATGCGGCGCATGTCCTTCGGTTGTATTGGATTGTTTCTGGTGAAGTCTTGATAGTGATACGCCGTATGTCAATTGTGTGATGCGGCGTATCTGGAGTAGAACGAGCTTGATCTTCTTCTTTGACCAAAGTTTCATATGCGGCGCATGGTAGAATCCCATGTGGCGCATTCTTTAAAGTCAGGTAATGGTATTCGAATTCATCTAAGTTGATATTGCGGCGTATCTTTTGAGAGAGATACGACGCATCTTCTGGGTTTCAGTAGACTTTTGACATCTTGCTCATTTTGCTCTGTAATTAGTCCAAAATCGCCAAGTTTCACCTTTTACCTGTTTTTACCTGAGAATCACTAAAGTAAACATTAAAGCACCGATTCTCATACATAATAAAGTAAAACAAGTTAATTAAATAGGATAAACGATGACAATAAAATGTACTTATTTGAGTTCATCAAAAACTTACAACACTTAACCTCCTCATTCTATAATATAGATATTCATTCAATGACTTAGAAAACACGTTTATCTTCATCTTTTCATCACCAAAACCGAACACCCTGTAATCCTTAGCACCATGATCCTTTGATCTTCAAACTACAAGTTACAGTACAAAGTTAAAGGCCTAGTTAACCTCTACATGAAACTAGTGTTTCTTTGGTGATTCCATGGTTGATTTACTAGCTACACAAGGTGATTAGGGGCTGAGTAAATAAGATTCTTACAAGGAATAAATCAAGTCTAACAAAGATTAGCAAGGGTGGTTAAATATTGGAAGCTAAGGGTTTTGTTGAAGCTATAGGATTTAGTGATCCTAGTTCATGATTCTAGTTAATTTCATCACAAGGATTGTAAGCAAACTCCTATGTTTACCTTTGATTACTGTAAATATTAGTATTTCATGTATGTAATATGTTTTATATGGTTATTATACTTGATTGTGCTTGGATAATTGGACTAAAACACTAGAAATTGTCGAAAGGACTATGTTTGCAAAACAGAAACTGGACACGAGGGTATAAATGGAATTTTTAGAAAAAATATATGCACTGAGAAACTTAGGTGAAAACATAGGGAGTTAGATCTATGTCTTGTGGTCATCTTGCCACTTGGCTCATCCCGTAAATAATCGGGTAAAACTCATAAAACCTGACTAGAACCCCTTGTTGGTCAAAACATAAACGTTGCAGATAACATCCTAACTTAAACGTTGCCGAAAAACGAACGTAAAATGGAGTGGTACAGACCAACCTATGNGCAAGGGTGGTTAAATATTGGAAGCTAAGGGTTTTGTTGAAGCTATAGGATTTAGTGATCCTAGTTCATGATTCTAGTTAATTTCATCACAAGGATTGTAAGCAAACTCCTATGTTTACCTTTGATTACTGTAAATATTAGTATTTCATGTATGTAATATGTTTTATATGCTTATTATACTTGATTGTGCTTGGATAATTGGACTAAAACACTAGAAATTGTCGAAAGGACTATGTTTGCAAAACAGAAACTGGACACGAGGGTATAAATGGAATTTTTAGAAAAAATATGTGCACTGAGAAACTTAGGTGAAAACATAGGGAGTTAGATCTATGTCTTGTGGTCATCTTGCCACTTGGCTCATCCCGTAAATAATCGGGTAAAACTCATAAAACCTGACTAGAACCCCTTGTTGGTCAAAACATAAACGTTGCAGATAACATCCTAACTTAAACGTTGCCGAAAAACGAACGTAAAACGAAGTGGTACAGACCAACCTATGGCCATTTCCGTGAGACCATAAGTTGCAAACAACATGTTTATTTGGACAAGTTAGTAATTTCACATTAGCTCGGTAACTTTAGAGACCGTGGGACCTACAAATCTGTAAATTTCATTTAAATACTTTCCGAAGATGTAAAAATCGAGTTGTGATCATATAAGGTTTAGAAATGGCGTATAAATTAATTTGGAAATATTAAAATAACTAGAAACCTGTAACGTGACGAATATTAATACTTGACCACTTATACTTACAAACATTAAACATCCAAGCATAATTAATGTAATAACTATATAAAGCATGTTTATATATCCACTTTGTTGTTTTAGAACCTAAGACATAACATCATATTCTAGGTTGCGCGGTAGAGGTTTTTCTAGCTTATCCATCGAATTCGTTAAAGCACTAAAACATCATCCAACCCACGGTGAGTTATAGCCCCGTTTTTATACTTGTTTTATAAACTCTTTGGGGGAGATACATGCTCAACTACTTTTAATTTCAATTTCGATTATTTGCTAACTATGTGTTGTATCTGAACTAAATGTTTGTTTATGCTAAGTAACATTACTGCCATACTTAGTGTTTTTTTTATCAAGAACACTATGCGTAGTTAGTACGAATACTATGGTTAGATCTATTGGGATTAATGCAACCATTAAGTCGACTCAGTTAGAGCAAGCAAACGAAACAAACAGGACTTGGTACAATTACGAGTAACAGAAACACTACCTATATGTGATATTGTATTTAGTACAATAGTCATACACTTGAAAGTTTTAAGAACTACATTTAGTATTTACATAGACTTGCCACGATGATTTTTAAAAGTTTCATCAATTATTATTACAAACTCTAAGAACTCACCAACCTTTGTGTTCACACTTTAGCATGTTTATTTTATGTCCATAATGATCGAGGCTGGCACGGAAGAGGACGGATATTCAAGAGGGTTATAAATTTTATTGTCATTCAAAAACTTTTATGTAAACCATTAAACTACTGGGATCTAATTTTCTTAACTCTGATCTTTATATAATTCGAATGATAACTATTTTAAAATGACTCAATGAGAGTTCGTTACTATTGTTATAATTGTTGTGTCATGAAGTAACATGCAAATTAAATTCTGCTATGTATCACGAAATTGGGGGTGTTACAATGGCCTTTTAAGTTTTCAGGTATGATAAGAGGTGCATTAATTGTTGCATACTTATATTTTGGTTGGGTTTGGTAATGAGTCAAAGATCATAATTGCTATTTCGAATGTTGCAAAATGGGTGTGTAGGGTAATGGGTGTGTTGTGTTAATCCACCCATCTTTTATCGCCCTTTTTTTTTATATATCTACAGGTTGAGATTGTTATATGTAGATTTAATGTTATAAAATAAAGGTTAATTATTTTGTAACATGAATCCACCTCTTCGTCAAACTGAATATATGGATGCTAACAGATGTTTTAA
>LBNU01003177.1:1220-11859 GCA_014162995.1 Artemisia annua
ATCTACGAGTGGAATAGAATGCAAATGATGTCGTGATGCAATGTAGACTAACCCTAGTCTATGAAATGTACGATGAATGATAATGTGACTTAACCTACCCGGTTTCGTCAAATGAATATCCGTAAACCCTGTTTACGTGAAATGTTGAATTGAAATTCAATGAATAGGAAAATGTCGAGACTTGGGAAAGTGACCTGAAATTGCGAATTGTGACAATACGTACCACACAACAAGCAAGAAATACGCAAGTACCTGGTAACACATAAAAACCTTTTCAAAAGAGTCAAGTACTTAAAATATAAACGTGTACTAAGACTTACCATACTTAACTAGGTCGCGTGTCGGAGCGGTTGCACTAATTACTTGTTGACTAGCAGATTGCTATCTTTTAAGGTGAGTTTATAGCCCCAATTTTCTTATAAGTACTGTTCTATAAACCTTGGGGGTGAGAAACATGCAAAACTGTTTTCATGGACAAAAACTGAACTTGTTTTTACACACTGGTATGCGGAAACCTAAGTTTGCTTGAATCCCACTTTGCCCACCATCGACAACCGTCAATTCCTGCTGGGAAACGCGTATGTTATAAATAGATCTATTGAGGGTGACTCCTCCGTTCAGTTGGCCATACATTGGGCCAATGCAGACGTATACCATGAAGACCTCTTTGCCAAATGACTGGGGATTATCACTCGCGGGCACCTTTGTTGTACTTATGCCTTTGGCATACTTTTGTCTAGTTCGGTTGTTGAGCTTAGTGTTGCATATAGAATTAGTGTGTGCTTGCTAATTATTGCTATGGTCCATACGTGCTATTTACTTTAAACCTATAGACTTACCAGCGTTAGCTGACTTTTAGCATGTTTTTCAGGTGCTTAAAGTATGTTACTGTTGAAGGCAAGGCATGGCGTTGGTCATAAGAAACCTAAGTGTTTTTACACAATCGTAACTCTGAAACAATGGGACAGTCATGTAACTGGGCCTTATTTTTATCAAACTTGAACTCATGTACTGTACTTGACTTAAACTTATGTAATGTATTTTAAACGGATTTCCAATCCGTTCTCTATTTATCTTGTGTTGTGATATCCAATTTTCGTAGCACCCCAAATACTTGTATGCTTCCGCTATTCTCTATTTTGGGGGTGTTACATTTCTGCATATCAAATTCAACGTCTCACTTTTCTGTTTTAATTGATTGATTCTTAGATAAATAACATACTTATTCAAACCCATATTTCTTTCTAGAATCTCGGAGATGCATTTGTCCTCAAATTTAAAAATCATTTCCCACCAAATTTTTATTTTTATATGAGTTGCTTAGGTTAAATTTATGTCACACTCATCCACACATCTGTACTCTCTTTCTAAAAATGGAGCTTATCAGATTCAAGCTCTGAAAATAGATTGAACAAATTCAACGTCATCTCGTTGTCCAATTATTATTGCAAGAAAGTATTGATGGAAAGTGAAGAAAGGAACAATACTCGAGTTAGCTTCTTGATTCGGTGTATGCAATCGGACAGTAAGTTGTGTTTGGAATCAAGTCAAACATCGAGCACCCCATTTGTTAATGATTGAAATGTTTTCAAAAAGGATAAATAAAGTTGGACGAAAGCGAAAACAAATTGATGTGACTCAAGTTTTAGAAGTTCCTTTGAGTCGTCGAACGAATATCCGGTCTCTTGCAAATTCAATTAGCCTTTCGAAATCAACATTGCATAGACGAATTCAAGAACGTGCGCTCCAACCACAAACAAATGCAATCAAGCCGACTCTCACTAACGAGAATAAAAAAGCAAGGTTAGAATTTTGTTTATCAATGCTTAGTCCACCTTTGCTAAATAATATTCCTACATTCAATAATATGTTTAACATTATTCACATTGATGAAAAATGGTTCTACATGTCAAAACCGTCAAAACGTTATTACCTTGTTCCCGGTGAAGAAGAGCTGTTAAGGACATGTAAATCAATTTTTTTTAACAAAAGTCATGTTTCTTGCCGCGGTTGCGCGACCTAGATTTGATGCATTTGGAAATGAAATATTTTTCGGAAAAATTGACATATTTCCATTAACAACCTTAGAACCGGCAAAACGTTCAAGTAAAAACCGTGTTGCCGGAACACTAGAAACAAAACCCATTTTATCGGTGATGAAAGAGGTTACAAGGTCGTGGTTAATAGAGAAAGTTCTACTAGCTATTAGTACTAAATGGCACAAGGTCACACAGTTCCGATTTTTATTCAACAAGATAATGCGAAACCTCATATTGATGTTCATGATGGTGATTTTCTTAGAGAAGCATCTCACGACGTGTTTGATCTTGGGTTTTTTTCGGGAAGTTCAATCACTGCAAGAACAAGAGTTTTAGAACAATTGATGAATTGGATTGTGTTGTTCAAACGGCTTTTGAAAAAATGTCGTCACACGAGCTTCATAATGTGTTTTTAACTTACAAACTTGTATGAAAGATATCATGAAAGTTCGTGGTGGCAACAATTATCAAACACCACATATTGGTAAAGCCAAGTTGGTAAAGCCAAGTTGGAATGAGGGGGAAAATTGCCACTACAAATTGAATGTGAAGAAACTTTAATAAATGACGTGTACTCATATTTGGGCGTGTAGAAAAATTGCAAATGACTAAAAGAAAATTGTCTTTTGATTTTTGGTAGTAGTGTTAATAGACCTAATGTATTTACTTTATAAAGAATGCGTTGTAGAAGAAATGAAAAAGGCGCATCTTTTTTGTTGTACATGTCATGCGTTGAAGTGTTTAATAGAATGGTAGTGTGTATTCTGATTGCTTGTATTTTGACAAAAATGATCATTGTGCATTCATGAAAATATGTAATGCTACTTATTTTTTTTTTCCTTTTTTGTTTAATTGCCACTAGATATTTTATCACTTTTGAAGAGTAAATTTGGAAAGTTTGACATTAATAGTTGTGCACTTTTAGAAGTGGATATATTATTTGGGCAAACCCAAATTGAAAAAGTGGACTTAAATTATGGGACGGAGGGAGTAGTACATTATATGTGGAACATAGAGGATCAGATTGCATCTGCCTTAATGTTAGCTAATATGGTTAGTGTGCAAGCTATTAATAATAGTACATCGGGTAAATGCTATTATTGTTACTATAACACCCGTTAAATCTCAAATGTATATTAAGTTATACCCTAAGTATTTATATGATAAATACTTGAACATTTTACAACAAAATAAACCTATAAGACTTATGACAATTAAAAACTACGAACTTATACTCCTAAGATGTATGTCACACGTTTAATAAGTGTACTATGGGCCGAATTCTTTTAATTTGTGAACATGTAAGCCTAAAACTCATAAGCTAGACCAAGCCCAAAATAGTTAAGTATGGTATGATTCTATCACTCCCCCATATGACGGCATATCTTGATTCTATTCAATCCCATCACACGCTTTCTTTTATCTCCTTTAACCGTATAACATACATTCCAAATAAAACCTAAAATCTCTCACAAGAAAATACACGGCTGCCATCATTTTTCCTGGTCTTGTTCTTGTTCTAAATCAAGGTTGCAAGGGTGTTTGTGATTCGTTTTGTTGGTAAAGCAAGGTGATAGATTCATGAGAAAACTGATTTGAAGAAGTGCTTTTGGTTTTGATTCGGTTTGGTTTTGTTTTAGTCCGAATTCTGTTGCTTTCTATTCGATTCAAGGTATCCTCTATACCTACTGTTTTCATGATGTTTTGATCCTTTATAAACATGCTACAATCTGTAATTAAAACATCTTGGTGATCGACTTATATATATCTAAGTATACGTATAAAATGTTGTATCTTATTCACAGGTTTAGTTTGAAGCCAATTGGTTTCAATCAAGTACTTGACATTAACCATGTTTGGTTGTGTGACTGTGTTTAGTTTGACACAAAAATAATATGCAATGTAGATGTAAGTAAAATAAAAGACTTGTTATAAAATGACTCGATCCTAAAACTATATATACTTGATGAATCGACACAACCTTACAAAGTCAACCATTGTGTCTATTCACAAGTAACCGTTTGTAACTGACAACCATAATAACTGTCATCTAAATAAATAACTTAATAAGGCCTGTTTGGGTTAACAGATTGGACCCAAACATTACACTTGCCTTTTGACCCATTATGACCCATACATAAATAAACATAAGTAATTGTCTTATAAAGCATTACAAGCATTAAAATAGGTTCACATTCTCCCTCCTAATGCTTTAATGCCAACTTTCACATGCTTCCTGGTTCCATCTTCAAGTGATGATGACAAAATCATCACTACTGCTTGTGCTTGCATCTTTTTCTCCAACTGTTGCTTCAAAGTTGCTTCCACTGTTGACATCTTCCATGTTTACATCATCCTTCTCAGTCTTGCTTCTTTTCCTTGGAGTTTCATCAGGCATCTCTTGTACTTCAGCATCCATCTTTGCAGTAACCTGTGGTCCTTCAATGTCTGCAGTTCCTCTGCCATTCTCTGCCACACTTCCTGGTTCTCCATGCATTGATCTCTTTGCTTCCTCATAGTACACTTTTACCATGCCAATGTATTCCTTATACACCTCCTTGACTGCCTCATGATGTTCATTTGCCAGTCCTAGTAATCTTGCAACTTGGTACCATTTGTCATTGAATGTTACATCCATGTAACCACCCAATGCATCCACAAATTTATACAAAGCCAACAAATCAATCTTAATCACCCCTACAACTAGTGGTAATTCTCCTAGCACTTCTTGTTTTAAGTATACCACATAAAACCATTCAAGGATTTCCATGAACTTCCCTTTCAATACTTCCCAATTCCCATAAACTAGTTTATCTATCTTTATCAAATCTAAGAATGCAATAAACCTTTGGAAAGTATTTACCTTCATGAAGTACAAAGTCCCATTCATGCTTAAATACTTACTGTCTACATAATCATGAACATCCTCCTTGTTCATTTTCAAATCTTCCATTCCCTTGATCAAAGAGCATTCCTCATTTAGATCCAATGATCTAAAATAACCATCTAGGAATCTGTTATGGCTTTCAATGATGCTTTCTTCATCTTCTTCTTTTATGGTGTCATCTTGTTCAACTGCCTTTCCCATGTTATCAAACATGTACTTGACCCTGCAATTGTTACCCTCATAACTTACCATGTATCCCTGCTCCTCTAACTGATCCAAACTGAGAATGTTTAATGTAATTTCTGGTGTGAAAAGTACATTTGATACTACCAATCTTCCTTCATTTGTCTCCACAAACACCTCTCCTACTCCATAAGAAACAAGGAACTTCCTTTCCTTCTCTTCTGTCCCTTCTACCTTGAACCTTTGTATTATTCTTTTGAACAAATGCTTCATGGGACTCATGTGTCTCTTATAGGCACTGCTAACATACCATATATCATCCCAGTTCCCTTTATCCGAGCCTTCTACCATAAAATCCGTGGTAACATGAACACATTCTGGTTCATACTTGAATGTTTCATGAACCTTTGGTAACATTGTTGTTGTAGGATTCATAATACTTGGTTCCTTATCTTCTGTGATGATATCTTTCTCCTTATTCATGCATTTCCAAAATACATGCCCTCTCTTCTTACAAATATAGCAACGTGCACGCCTATCTTTCTTTGATAAGCCACTACTTTCTCCCAATTGTTTGTAGTTTCTTCCCACTGGTGGTTTTGTTGTTTTTAACGAATTATATGAGACCACTTCTTCCGCTTTCTTTTTTAGTAACTGCTTTCCCTCAGGGGAAATGTATTTTTTGTGTTTGGGCCATTGTGGGGTATTGGGGAGTGTTTGTTTATGTAAGTAGTGTTTGTTTAGGGTGTGTTTGGTACTCCTCTGCAATTGCTTCCCCCAAGGATCAGAACGTGGGCTCTGATACCATTGTTGTATCTTATTCACAGGTTTAGTTTGAAGCCAATTGCTTTCAATCAAGTGCTTGACATTAACCATGTTTGGTTGTGTGACTGTGTTTAGTTTGAGACAAAAATAATATGCAATGTAGATGTAAGTAAAATAAAAGACTTGTTATAAAATGACTCGATCCTAAAACTATATATACTTGATGAATCGACACAACCTTACAAAGTCAACCATTGTGTCTATTCACAAGTAACCGTTTGTAACTGACAACCATAATAACTGTCATATAAATAACTAACTTAATAAGGCCTGTTTGGGTTAACGGATTGGACCCAAACATTACACTTGCCTTTTGACCCATTATGACCCATACATAAATAAACATAAGTAATTGTCTTATAAAGCATTACAAGCATTAAAATAGGTTCACATAAAACAGTTTGCATAAAATCATGTTAACCTACACATGAATCAAGCCCTAACATTCTATCATTAAGAGACCTTGTATAGCATTAATGGACCATTAATTACATGTAATTGATGTGATTAAAAACCTGGAAAACAAAACCCTAGAGTAATTAATAATGGGGCGTATGAATAAATTAGGAGGGTTAGGGTTTGTTTCTGTCTCACTGCATGCTGTGCAGAATTTTGAGTCGGGTTGTAAGGTGAATAAATAAATGATCCCAACGTGTTTTTAATTGATTTTAGAGTCTAAGCATAAGTACTACTTGTCTAATTTCTGGAAATACAAGTTTCATGGTGATTGGAGGTAAGATAAGTTGTCAAAGCTGAGTAATCGGGTCTGAAATTCAGTCGTGGTTTTTGATTTTTCATGTTCAAACCATAAGGATTTAATAGTTCTCCTATTACAGAGGTAATCTTTGGGTTATGTGTGACTTCCTGGAATTTTTGTGGATTTTGCTAAGGTGTTGAAATTGATATGTTAAGTGCAAACTTTCTGCATGTTTGTGTAGTTAATTTTCTAGGTAGGTCTGGGAAAACGATTTTTCACATGGAGTTCCACTTAAAAATAAAATCTTGGAAAATTCATGTAGACTCTCAAGACATATGTACTTCTGTGAGAATTTTGGTGATATTTATTTTGGATTTATGATACGTTTGTAAAATTTGTTTAGTGGGCTAAATTCTATTATAAAACCGGTCATTTTATATGCATGTGTCAAATGTATGTTTAATGTGTTAGAGTAAATTACACCGTTCATCCTTGTGGTTTGCGTTGACTGGCGTCGTTAGTCCCTTGACCAAAAAAACTGCACCGTTCGTCCTTAACGGGCAAACGTTTGGCGTCGTTAGTCCCTCCCCCACTAACGCTTGTTAAGTGTTGTTACACCTGAAGTCCCATGAGGGTATACTAGTAATTTCACAAACCAAAAGATACGAACGGTGCAATTTTTTTTTAATACGTTTGTAAGTTCCGTTTTTTAATACGTTTTCGTCTGTTTTTTTAACGTTTTTGTCCGTTTTTTTTCGTTTTCGTCTTTTTTTTTGTTTTCCTCCGTTTTTTACGTTTTCATCCGTCTTTTTCCTTTTTGTCTGTTTTTTTTTTACGTTTTCATCTGTTTTTTTTCGTTTTCGTCTATTTTTTTACGTTTACGTCTGTTTTTTTACGTTTTTGTCCGTTGTTCTAACGTTTTCATACGCTTTCGTCCATTTTTTTACGTTGTTATCCATTCTTAACCGTTTTTTTTTCGGTTTCGTCTATATTTTTACGTTTTCCTCCGTTTTTTTACGTTTTCATCCATTTTTTTCGTTTTCGTCTGTTTTTTTACGTTTTCCTCCGTTTTTTACGTTTTCATTCGTTTTTTTCGTTTTCGTCTGTTTTTTTTACGTTTTTGTCCGTTTTTTTTCGTTTTCGTTTGTTTTTTTACGTTTTCGTTCGTTTTTTACATTTTCATCCGTTTTTTTGTTTTTCTGTTTTTTTACGTTTTCGTTTCTTTCTTTACATTTTCGTTTGTTTTTTTACGTTTTCGCCAATTCTTTTACGTTTTTGTCTTTTGTTCTAATGTTTTCATACGTTTTCGTTTATTTTTTACATTCTCATACGTTTTTATCCACTCTTATCCGTTTTTATACATTTTATACGGATAAGAATGGATAAAAACGTATGAAAATGTAAAAATGAACGAAAACGTATGAAAATGTTATAACAAAAGACAAAAACGTAAAAGAATGGGCGAAAACGTAAAAAAACGAACGAAAACGTAAAAAAACAGACAAAAACAAAAAAAAACGAATGATAATGTAAAAAAACGAACGAAAACGTTAAAAAACAAACGAAAACGAAAAAAACGGACAAAAACGTAAAAAACTGACGAAAACGAAAAAAAACAGACGAAATCGAAAAAACGGACAAAAACCAGACGAAAACGAAAAAAAAGAGGAAAACGTAAAAAAAACTGACAAAAACGAAAAAACGGATGAAAACGTAAGAAAACGGAGGAAAATGCAAAAATACAGACGAAAACGAAAAAAAACGGATGAAAACGTAAAAAAAAATGGACAAAAACGTAAAAAAATAGACGAAAACGAAAAAAAGGATGAAAACGTAAAAAACGGAGGAAAATGTTAAAATACAGACGAAAACGAAAAAAACGGATGAAAACGTAAAAAAAAAACGAAGGAAAACGTAAAAATACAGACGAAACCGAAAAAAACGGTTAAGAATGGATAAAAACGTTAAAAAATGGACGAAAGCGTATGAAAACGTTAGAACAACGGACTAAAACGTGAAAAAAAAGTAAAAAAACGGACGTAAGCTTAAAAAAAAGACGAAAACGAAAAAAAGACGAAAACGTAAAAAAAACAGACGAAAACGAAAAAAACGTATGAAAACGTAAAAAAAACGGAGGAAAACGTAAAAAAAAGAGACGAAAACGAAAAGAAACGGACAAAAACGTAAAAAAGACAGACGAAAACGTATTAAAAAACGGAACTTACGAACGTATTAAAAAAAATTGCACCGTTCGTCCTTTTGGTTTGCGAAATGACTAGTATACCCTCATGGGACTTCAGGTGTAACAACACTTAACAAGCGTTAGTGGGGGAGGGACTAACGACGCCAAACGTTTGCCCGTTAAGGATGAACGATGCAGTTTTTTTGGTCAAGGGACTAACGACGCCAGTCAACGCAAACCACAAGGACGAACGGTGTAATTTACTCAATGTGTTATTTTGATGGTTTGGTGCCCTAATGCATGTCCCACATGGTGTGTGTTCTTTAATGTCGTGTTGACTTAATGGTGTGTATGTTTGGCCTAATTGGTAATCCCCGAACCTAAGATCTTATTAACGTTATGCTTTTACCCTAAAACTTAACTTAATACTTAGAAACCCTAATTTCACTAATTAAACATTAAATTGGTTATTTAATGTACCATGAATCATTTAATATGTTTTGTCTTATTATAAAGCCTAAAATAATCTATATCAAGTTCTAACCTAAGCATTCTAAATATGGAAACCTGCTGAATCTGGGAACTTACTAAATATGGAAACTTACTAATTCAGGAAACCTGCTAAAAATAGAAAGTTACTTAAAATGATGAAGTTACTTAAAGTGGAAACTTACTATTTTTGGAATGTTACTATTTTTGGAAAGCTGCTATAAATGGAAAGTTACTAAAAATGGAAAGCCGACAAAAACGAGTAATCTGATTTAAAACAAGTTATTGATAATAAGCCGATCCTTAATTCGTGTAGATTCGTTGAAGGAGTGACTTCCTATTCCTATGTTATGATATGGTTTCGTTGGCGGTTTAAGGTACAGATATTCTATCCTCTTTCAGTAAGGGGTTTTCTCTCTCATGACTCTTGATCTTAATCTTGATCTTTGATTCGTTATAAGATTCCCTAAGCCATTGCTATGTTCCCTTATGATTTGGTTCGTTCTTCATGATTCATTTGACATGATTGCTTGATATGATCTTTTTGATAGACGATTCACATTTATTTGATACTCTTCTGATTATGATTATGATTATGCTATGATATGATTCGGATATGCTGCTATGATTCTATGTATGTATGTATGTATGCTTCATTCCTTCTTATGCCCGAGTTTTCTAACTACTCATGGAGGTACCATGGGCGTGTCATCGAGGCACCGATGGCATGACACTTTCTGTGGAGGTGTGATTGATCCACGGCGTCCCCACTTTGTTATGATATGATTATGAGATCTCCTGGCCATTTATGATATGTGTATACCTGTCCTGCGAGCAGGGTGCATGTATGTTTATGTATGTAAGTATGGGGGGCGTATGGATGCATCCTAGCTCTTATGTTTATGTATGATGATGTGTATGTATGGTGAATATGGGTAGGTGCTTCTCTACTCCTTCATGTTTGGGAGTTAGCTACTCCATGTGGTACCAAGAGGTCTCCCCTCTCCATATCCTTTGACAGGTGATTATGGATTATGTATGTATGTATGAGACCTGTCAAGTACCTTGGCAGGTCAGCTCGTGGCTTTCTTATGATTCGTTTATCTATTCAAGTACCTTGTTTAGACGCTTCTTTGTTGATACATGCTCATTACCTTTTCCCTTATGATTATGCTTATGTGATATATCTTTGATACTTCGCTTCCCTTTGACTCATGATATTCGTTCAATGTATGTTGATCTCTTATGCATTTGACAGATGACATCCCTTTTCAGCAGGAGCTTTTGATTCATTTTCTTATATTTATTTATGTTTCATTTATTCGTTATATATATAT
>LBNU01003177.1:11932-92646 GCA_014162995.1 Artemisia annua
TATATATATATCTGTTCACTGAGCTTTCATAGCTCAGCCGCATTTCCTTTTTCTGCAGCAGGTTTTAGGTTGGATGCTGGGTTTTGGTGAAGAGTGCTATAGAGCTTTAGTGGACGACCCCATGGACTAGAAGCCCATTTCATCTGGACTAGTTTCGGACTTGGATTAGTTTAGACTTTGTTTAGTTTGTACTTTCCTTCTTTTATAGTTTTAGTATTCCTTTGTACTTTCATATTTTTCCATTGTAACCTTTTGTTTTAAGTCTTCCGCTTGCGTTGTATGCTTTGTATGCTTTGATATGTCACCATACTATAGCGCTCCGGACCTATGTCAGGTTGGGGTGTTACAGTTACTGTAGGTATACTTTGGAGTAGGGCTGAGCATCGGTCCCGGACCGGACCGGACTAGACCGATTAAAACCGAGACCGAATTATCCCAAAAGCAGAGACCGAGAGACTGAGGACCGGATCGAATGTGGTCGGTCCGGTCCGGTCTCAGTTGGTCCGTCGGTCGGTCCGGTCTAACAAGGCAAAATAGTCAGTTTGTGGCCCGGACCGGACCGGACTGACCAAGACCGAGACTAAATTAGCCCAAAAGCCGAGACCAAGGACCGGACCGAATGTGTTCCGTCCTCGAGCGGTTTGGGTAAAGGATTACCCCGGTAAATATATTAAAACCGAAAAAGTTATGTACAAATGGAATATGGCTGAAGTACCATATTAACCTCAAGCTAAGAAGCTTGATAAAGACCTAAATCTAGTGCTTATGACATGCCATAAGCACTTACAACTCTAGGGACAAAGGATGCACCTAGAAAAAATCAACTAAAACCAGCAGGAACCGTGACAGATGAACTTTCACTTGTATTTGAGTTAATAAATAGGTTGGTCGATTCATCATACACATTTTCAACATGTTCTTCATCATCTTCATCATCAATCACCAATGCAGAATACGGATTAGATGTAGTAATATTACCTTCCTTAGCGGAATATCCGGTAGACTTCAACATATATGACGATGTAGATGCATTACCCATAGTAGTAGCTGCCTTCTTAGGTTCACTAGTTACTGCCTTTGGAACAAATCTCAACTGTTTAACCAATGGACCAACAAATTGACTTCCATTAGTAGGCTTGGCTTTACCCATCGCCTTTTTCTTAACCATCGTTTGGAAACCATCATTATTAGTAACAACCTATGGAGTAGAAACAATAGGAGGACTCACCACCTATTTAGGACATTGATCATGAGTATGATCAAATATTTTGCATATATTACACCTGGGAGGCCTCCATTCATATTCAACACGGATAGTCTCTTTATTAAAACCCTCCCCAGAGAGTGAAGGAAAACCAATAGTAACAGCCTCCACGAGATCAGGATTAGAATTGACCTCAATGAGACATCTAGCAAAACTACTTCTACCCCGCGAATCCTTACACATAGAGCTTATGTATGAATCAAGCATAACAGGTTTCCCAATGAATGTAGCAATCAAACTAATACCGTCCTCTGCAAAAACTTGAAGAGGAACATCATGCAATTTAACCCAAACCGGAATGCTAGTCAATTCTTCCTTACGCAAACAAGTATCCATGGACCACTTCTTGAGAATAATTGGAGAATTGCGTATTATCCAAGGACCACCCTCCAAAATAGCTTCTAAATCAGCTAATGTATCAAATTTGAAGAAAAAGAAGACTTTGGAATTCATCATAATCCTTTTTAGGCCATGTTTCGCCCAGTTATTCTTAACATAAAACGCCATCCTCTTTCCCATAAAATAGCCATACAAATTCTAAACGAGAGCTAACCTTTTCAACCACTTTGCAAGGAATAGAGATATTAACACCTTCAGATACGGGTTCGGAAACTAGGGGACGAAAATTAGTATCAATAGAAGGACCAACATCCCTCAAACTTGCAGCTCCAGTATAAGATGTAGCATTTGCATGATGTCCACAGCTTGGACAATAGGAGACTCATGAGTAGGTTTAGGGGTCGTAGAATTAGCATTATCTCCAGCCCTAAAAGCCTCCCACAAACCATAAACAACATCCTTAACCATCTTACGAACATCACTTTCTAATTCAGCCAAGACCGGATAGTTACCAGCATCAAGATCCTTTAGTGAAAGTATTAATATCAACTAGAGTTTTAAGTGACACACCAAGCACAACTTGATTACAATCCTGCATACTCTTAATAGAAGATGCCATACCTGAATCTTGCTTACCAGCTTCAATACAATCCTGCATACTCTTCGGGTGGTTTGCTCAGCCCTACTTTGGAGTTCATTTTTAATTTATTTAGTTGGATATGAAGTTATTGAGATGAGTGATGATTTAGATTTTAAAACTATAGTAGCACCGCATGAGGAGGTATCGAAGGGTCGTAGGGAACCTATAAGCCTTCAGCAAGAGCGACAAAGAAAAGATGGGCAACTGCTAGTGCTGCTTCTAAGAAAGCATGTGGTGGGAAAAGCTGATTATGGAAGTCTTGAAGCTGATGACAGTAGCAATATCATTAAGAAGAAGGTACTGTCGATGAGGCCATCACCATTCAACAAGAAAAGTGGGGTTATCAAGTTAGCAACAATCTCCATTTTATTATTGAAATTTAGAATTCCAAAAACATGCTATACTTATTTATCTATATATCACACTCGTCACGCCAAAGTTAATTGTTGTTGGTCCAATTGCTTATGCTCGGATATATGGCAACAGGAAATAATGTTCCACATTCTTTAGCTGCAAAACTGTTGTGTATGCATACTTAATAGTGGACATGGAAATCTTTATGGAGCTGAGGAATACTACTTTCGCGATGCAAAACTTGATTTTTCAGAGGTATCAATATACACTCTTTTCATTTTAATTTAGGATGGTATTATGGAGGACTTGGATCTTTGGCTTGAAAGTGAACTGGTGAGTAAAATCATATAATTAACTGTAATAAAATGCCTCGGCTAAAACACTATAATGAAATGAGTCGTAGAAGAGAGCGTAAAAATTAGATTATTATACTATTTAAATCATGATGACTCCTTTGATCTAAATCTTTAGTTCTTTGGGTCAACCTGACCCACACAAATGACATATTTTGACCTGTTAAACAACTATCCCAAGCAGACTAATTTTCCATCTTGACTATGAAGCCAAGACTCTAAAGTAGGTTTTGAGTTAGTGACACTTCTTTCTTTTATCTTTCTTTTAGGCAATGTCTGCATATGGGTTTGAGATTGTTCAAAAATTGATTGTCGATATAGAACCTAATGAGTGTTTGAAGAAGCAATAAATGAGATCAATGATGGTTAACTTTTTACCTATATATGTCCCCTTTATTATCCATCTTTAAAAACTGAGCCATTTGATACTTTTTACTATCAAATTTTCCCTTTGAAGGGTCGTGCTCTTAAACTTCAGCGTTGACCCGTTTAATGGGTATATGGGTCTGCTTGGGGTATTTTTTTCTTACAAGTTAAACATATAGACTTGGGTAAAATAAAACAGGCTGAAACAAGTCAAGCATGTACGAAGTTGCCAAGGCTAAGCAAAATGAATACCACCACCAATGGTTTTGTTAAGATTACTTTATTATTGTTATAAAATAGTTTTCGTACTAACATTAAGCACATTAACCATCTTGAAACTCAATAAAAAACTAAAAAAAATGCCGGTGCGCAGCATGATCTGCTTATTTTGAACCATTGCCAACAATTGTTGCAGGATTTCTTTAATGGAAAAGATTTGTGTAAGAGCATCAACCATTTTGAGTAGTGAAAGGAACCAAAAAGTCCAAGATCTGCTTTTTTTGGATGTTACACCTCTTTATTTTGGACTTAAATTCGTGGGTGGTGTCATGGTAGTTTCGATGCCTAGAAATACAACCATTCCAGACAGGAATAAGCAGATGCTTTCGACTTACTCTGATAACGAACTTGGGGTATTGATCCAAGTAAACGAGGTTGAAAGAACACGAATCAGTTTGACATACAATTCAAAGTTATTATTGATTTTAGAGCAAACATATTAAGTTGTTGAATCCAGGTGTTGTAACTATATAACCTAAAGATTTAAGGTTTTGGGCTGCATATGTGAGAGCAATTTTAATCAGGCACTAACAGTGACTGGAAAAATTCCATCAGGCCTATTTAATTGCAATGTTCTAGTTTTTTGGAGGTTGGCAAAAGGACACTTCGAAGATGAACCAGCTGAGATCAAGGTAATAACTATCACACCCCACCTAAGGCGGATCTTCATAAGATATTGATATAAGAAAGTAGACAATTCACTACATGAAAAACTAACACAAATGTCATGACCACTCCAACACAAGTGGAGACTTATGTCATGGCAAGTCGCTGCCACAACAACATAGTCATAAAGTCAAATACAGACATTCCAACAACTCGGGAAAAGTACAAGTCAACATGTTCCCAAATAAAACTAAATAAACAACCTAGATCTAAAGGAGTGTTCTAATGCAAATTAGCCAACGAAAATGACCCGCGATAGTTAGTCTTAGGTCTTGCTATGGCCAAGTAGGAAGCTCTATCCTCCTTAAGCATTATTAATGTTATCACTTGAAAATGAATACTCAAAAACGTCAACACAAAGTTGCTGAGCTTACAGGTTTAGAATGTAAACCGCGTTTGCTATGCATATAAAACTTATTTGACAATAGTGAGTAAGATATGCGTACACGAACACTTAGAGAACTGTTGGAATTTGTGGATAAATATTAATAAGTATATGTCTAGTATCAAACCCGAGACCGCGGGATTGCACACTTTACGTATGAGAATTAAAGTTTAATAATTTAATATAAAAAGTTATATTTAATTATTAATTACACAAAACAAATAAAGAATGTTAGTGATTGGCGAAAATTGACTAACATACAAAGATAAGAACCAAGGATAAAAAATAGAGAACAAGAAGGATCTAGAACCCAAACCATAACTTGTTCCCTAAGTTTTGTTATCCTATAAAAGCAAAGTCAAGGTTTATTTTTTTCTTGAGCTCTTGTACACGTTATTATATCTTTTACAAAATAATCGTTGCCTTGCTTTCCTCCTTTTTTTGTCGACATGCATTACAGTAATATAACATACATACATGCACATGCATGCACATGTATAGTAGATATTAATGTTTGCTTTTTCATGTTGACTTATATGATCGATTACTATATCACAAAATTGTTTGGTGATTTATTTTTTATTCGGTCGAATGTTATTTTGTTTTTAAAACAAAAATATTGTTTTGTGTATTATTAAACTAGCATTTACTTTAATTCGTTAATAGTACGTGTGTACAAGAACGTGGTACAATCACATTATTGATTGTATCTTGGATCGATTAACAAAACGGTAAGGGGTTAATCAATAGATCCCTAATTCACATAAACCCTAATTAGGGTTCATCCAATAATTCAATATTGCATACGGTACGTTCTTTATTTATGTTTTTAGTTAACCTTTATATGTTATACTTGATCCTACGCTTCCGCATATGTGACTACTTGATATTATTTAATTATATGAATGTCATGGTATTAAAATTCTAACAGTGGCATCATGAGCCATGTATAACATGTAATTGCTTACTAAAACTAATAAAAAACGTATCTTTATTGTTTTAGATAGACATGTTATTGTTTCTAGGGTTTTTTCTTTAAATTTTTTTTAGAAAAAATAAAACCCTAACCCTAATTTAAGGGGGGTCGATTTTCTCCATGAACCCTAATTAGGGTTTGTGGTCTAATTAATTAAGTATAATTAATTGGTTAGAAACCCTAGGTTTGTAACATGTTTATGTGAACTATGTGGTAATTGTTATGCATGAATCCATGACGAAACATGCATTTTTGTCATGGATTATTTAATTGTTTGCAAGTATATGTTCCACATCTTAATTCTTAGATAGATCTAAAATTGGGGAAGACTCCAATTATAATTAAAATCAATTTACTTGTTATGTGGTGTACTAATAAACCCTAGCTTACGCAATCGATTATTCGATGTATGTGGCTCACTTATGCAAAGTGAAAGCTTTGGTTAATTATACACATTATAAACCTAGAATTGTTTTAATTAGGGTTTATCTAATTAAGCTTGCATGTGGCTATTTGTTTTCACCGCTTTATTTATTAGATGTTTATTTGTTTTCTTTTAAATTACTTGTTGTGTGTTATGTGTTTATCAACGTTGTAAGCAATAACAAGGGTAATTTTGAAAAGAAAAATTAATTGGACTAATAATGGTGAAACCTAATTTTATTAAGAACTTTACAATATAAGATCTTATGTGTCATTCTTAGGGGTTGGCCTTACATGCCATAATGCGTTAAATGCATCCTCGCGACGAGATCACTATTGTAATAGTTTTTAATATGTTTTAAGATGAAAGTTATAAACTTTGTGTTTGATTGATGTTTTTGTACATATGATTATGCAAGTAAGTCTTATTTAGCTAATTCATAGTGATGGAAACAAGGTTTGGAAAGAGCCTAGAGTCTACCTTTGGTTTCCATGCACTTATGTCTTAGTTAAAGACGTCTTACTTACATCATCATTGGGTGTACAATATCATCTTAAGGGTGATTTACTTCAATTCCACTTCGGTGGATGATAATTGAGGTTCTTCTCTAATTGGTGAACCCAATACCTCAAACAAAAGCTTTTAACTTTATCTTACGAATTGGTAATAAAAATTGTTTTTGAAACACTAATGTCATAAAGATGAGTGCATGCATCTTTATACATGTTTTTGATTAACACATCAAAATCAAATACCCTAAAATTTAAGTCACATGCCATCTAACTATAAGGAACACTTGAAGTTAATTTTGGGTATGCGTGAGACCTGGACCAAGATTAATGACAAGGTAAATTTCCGAGTGTGCGTGAGACCACACATGGAGAATTTGCAGTTTCTAAGTTAGACGACTTAAGTAAGTTGATGCGTGAGACCTAGAGCTTACGGCATGAGATGGGATGAAACATGCTTACATTGCAAATTGATGAATCAATTTGATGTAAATCCCATAATTTTCTAGGAATTGGAAAACTTGTTTGCCAATTATTGTTCGACAGATTACCATCTTTTATAAAGATTCACTATATGGCAGATCAACTGACGTAGTGAAATTATGAAAAGTTGGATCCTAGGTTTTCAAGAAAATTATTTGGTTATATTAATATTTCCATGGGTATTATATTTTCTTGAAAACATGTATTATCGAAAATACTAAAATTGAATTTTGAAAATTCTTTTAAATGTATTAATGCAACATTGAACCGTAAACATAAGTTATTCTTTTCACAAGTAAATTGATCTACACCCGTATGGGTTTTTGGTTAGAATCAACTTTACGAAAAGAATAAACATAGTCTTCTTTCCATATAGAGAAGTGTGAGACTTAATCCTAATCCTTTTCATGAATGAGAAAGGTACAATAGGATAATTAGAATTGTTTATTTTCTAAATAAATAACTCATAGCAATCTTTAATAGTAAGATGATTTGCACTTTATGAGTTATTAAAATAGAAACTAGACAAATTACCGCAAAATGGTAAAAGACAAACTAGCAATTTTATCTAGTTGTTTTGTTTTGACCATTTAAAGATACTACATACAATTGTTGGTATGATAGATCTATTCAGGAAGAAATTGCATGCCCAGTTTTTTCAAGTTAATAGTTTGGAATGTGATGAATCACATTTACATAGTAGAATACATTCTTTTAGAACCTATATAATTGTTGGAATGGGTTTTTCTCAAAAGATGTAGGAAAGTAAATAGTACACTAATTCCTTTTACTGATTAATGAAACATTTACAATGTTGTCAAATTCAGTGGGAGTATTGTGTGCCTATTACTGAATAAGGGATTATTGTAATGTTCTCTAATTCAGTGGGAGTTATAAGACTTTTGTCTTGATTGTATATCTCAGATTATCTTTTGTATATCTCAAGATAATTACTTTCCAAAATATAGACATTAATATTTTCAAGGATAGTCATGTACGTTTCCTTGATTGATTGAATGACTCTATATCTACTAGTTATGTTAACATATTGACACAAATCATATTGTTCACAATAACAAACGCGTGCGTGTTGTTTATGTGGCACTTGATGTTGTTCCATGCACAAGTGGGAGAAATCTTAGTTGTGTGCAAGGTACAACACATAGTAATATGATTTAAAGGATTCTCTTAACTGCAAAGGAAGAGATTATAGTTCTAATATGATTAATACATCTAATCTAAGAAACACTTGGTGTTGAAATTTAGTAAACGTGAGACGCAGACTAAATTCCAACAACAAGGTAAATTTTCCATGTATGCGTGAGACCTACATGGATAATTTACTGTTTCTAAATTAGACATCTATTAGAACATGTGTCAATATGATAACAAGACAACTTCAAATATTTATGTATTATTGGAATGATATAAATACATGAAGTAATATAATACTACTTCAATAATTATGTATTATTAGAATGACATAAATAAATGAAGTAGTGAGTTAACTTGAAAATATTATTGAAACCAAATGATGGTGTTCATGATTACTTTAGTTATACATGTTTATACATTATTGTATAGTTATAAACATGAAGTCTTTATGCAAGACTTAGTATAATGTAAAGTAAGACGTTAGCTTGTTATGTTTTAATTAAGACATATACAAGAAGTCATTGAATTGATCAATGATTAATAACGTGTAATGGGATTATAACGGTTTATGTCTTCTAATAGACATGAACAAGAAGTAACTTGATTAATAAGTACTTAGGTTATAAAGCATGCAAAGTGGCTTGGAAATTCTATTTTATCATTAAGCTGATTTAGTTGGTAAATAGACAAGCTATAAGATATAAGTTTATCTTTCATATTGATAGATTGTTTGACAATATGAGTCCTAATAATATACCACAAGATTATGGTATGTTTGGTTAGGAGAATCAAACTTTATTGTTATTGTTTGATTAAAGATAACTAACTTCTTTCTTCCAAAAGTTATCAAGGTTAGAAATTGAGTATGAATTTAATATACTCAATTAGACTCCTAGAAGATTAATAAGACATTGTTAAATTATGTAATGTGATGAATCACATTAAGTCTTAAAAATTGAAGTTCTGAATTTGTTAAGCTACTTATGTGAAGGTTATTAACAAAGCATATCAGGAACTGTCAATGTGTATTTGTAATATCCTAAAAAGAGAAAATTGGATTGTCGCTTTAATTGCTAAGTATTATAGATAGTCTATATATTACTAATAGCAAGTGAGAGTTTATTACAAAATACATAATCTTCTAAAAACACACTAGTAAAGATCATGATGAGGCTTAACATGTAAATGATAAACCTCATGATGATGGAATTATCATTCATAGATCCACTTGGATATCTCAGATATTTGATTAATATGTTGGGAATTATATGATGAAGTATTACCAAATAATGGATTGGGTAAATTACTCATACTATGAATGTTATAGATGTTGTTCATGAAGATATTCAAATTTTATAAATTTGGTTTATCTTAATTCTTAATAGTTAGAGAATGATGATGAGTTTATTCAAAGATAATGTAACCCTAGTGGTTTAAATCTTTGTTAAAACTCATATGGACAAAATTGTACACATATCTTAATGTATATCTTATGACAAGATTATTAATCATATTTAAGCAATTAACTATGATTGAATACTCTTTCCTAAGAACATTAAAGATACAAAGATGGTAATTGTCATATTTATATGAATATGAAATTTGACAATGAATATCAAAAACTCTTTCTTAATTGATTACTTGAGCGAGGACGATAAGTAATCAAAAGGAGTTTATGAATTCAAATAAATCTTTGAAGTATACAAAGTGCAATAATCCATGATTGGATAAATGCATGCATCTAGAGATTACTCTTATGTTTAATTATTAATCAATGATTTGATTTATAATTGAAATAAGATAATCTAAGTATTCCTGAAAGCTAGTGGGAGTATTATGTTTGATTTACTAAATCATATATGTTGTATAACATATAAGAAGTAACATTCCATATAAGTAAAATGTTAAGTCTTATTGGAATGAAAATTTACTTAGATGATTTAGAAAATAAAACATACAACCTTGGAACTAATGTTTATTATTTAATAAACATACGCGGTAAATAAATCTAATTGAAAGTTATTATATAACTTGTGTAATGAATATCCTAATGTAATATGTTTGAACTTAGAATAATATAATGATCCTCAACCTGGAATTGCTCCTAAATTCTAAGTATATACAATATGGCAAATTGTTGCGTAATTGTTATAGCCGACAATAAATCTTGAAAGATTGGAAGGCATCAAACATTACACAATGGATATTAAGTTTAGGGGATTTTAAAGAGCATATTGTAGTTTTATACAATGATGCTAGTTTAATTGAGATCACACTCAATACTAGTCGTGGTAGGATTTTATCCTTGTTAATGGCCATGTGAACTAGTTGTGCTCAACTAAGATCATAGTTGCATTATACATTAAAGAATTAGAATACTTTAAACTTTAAAATGTTTGAAAGTTTGATTGTCATAAATTGGTGGTTGAGGATATCACACCATTTATGAAATATTATGTGGCTATATCAAGATAGTTGGATATACACATACAAGAATTTTGCTAATTAAATTCTTGAAGTAAGTATTCTCAAAATTATTATAGATCAAAGTTAGTTGATTTATGCCTTATCAACAAGTATGATTGACATGACTTGAGGCATAATTCATTAACTAGAATTATCATGCATTGATCTATTTAGTATTTGGATAAAGGACTTTAAGCAATTATTATTTGATAATGAATTAAAGTATTTAGTACGTTTATTTTCATTAATAATAAATTGTGTCCTATATTTGCATGTTTAAATCCATGAATAACTTATGTTATTCTAAATTGTCCGTTGTCAATTAATGATATGGGAATATCATTAAACTAAGATAAATCTGAGTATTGGTTAGAATATACTTGAAAGTATATTGATGCGTTGACATACCAATTTCACATGATATTCAGTGAATTGAATATAGGACTTATCCCAACTACATGATTTTACTTTATGGATCTTGTCAGTAAGTAAATCATGAATTTAGTTATCCTCAGACTTGAGATACCAGATAAGTATCATGAATGTAGTGCATTTCTGTGGAGCAATCTATCGCTATCCGTAACTGGTAGTTATAAGGGTTGTTTTCAGAAGTGTTGCAAAGTTCATGGGTTAGTCTTGTAGTCAAGAAAGAATTTGTTCCTTCAAATTCGTTTTGAAGTTTAATACTGCTGGGCCCCTCGTAGGGTTGACAAGATGTTTGCGTGTGCACGCCCAAAGACTATCTGGAATACATTCAGATGTTTTGGTAATCTTGCTCAATCATAAACAACGAGAAACAGAATTGTTAATTAAAGAATGACTGAGATCCATATCTTTATTAACGTAGTATTAGAAACAAAAGGATAATAATAATAATGATGAATCATTAAAGGTTTTTCCAGGAAACCTAGCTCGAGTTGGTCTAGGGGCATTGGCGTGTTGCTAGACGCTAACCAATGTCATTATACTATTAATAGATATCCAAGTGGGAGCTGTTGGAGTTTGTGGATAAATATTAATAAGTATATGTCTAGTATCGAACTCGAGACCGCGGGATTGCACACTTTACGTATGAGAATTAAAGTTTAATAATTTAATATAAAAAGTTGTATTTAATTATTAATTACACAAAACAAATAAAGAATGTTAGTGATTGGCGAAAATTGACTAACATACAAAGATAAAGACCAATGATAAAAAATAGAGAATAAGAAGGATCTAGAACCCAAACCCTAACTTGTTCCATAAGTTTTGTATCCTATAAAAGCAAAGTCAAGGATTTAATTTTGTATCTCTTGTACACATATTCTCTATATATACTAAAGCTGTTGATGCATGCTTTATAATAGTTTATTCTTGTGGGCTTGTGGTCCATTAAACAGCCCAGCATGTGGCCCGTCTCCCAGTCATGTGTCTTCCTCCGTCCAAATATAATAGAATAACTGCTAAACAGATCCTTGGAAGTTGGAATATTAGTAAAAAAGAAAAGAAAAAGAAAACTTACAACGCACACCCTGAACTTTTTAATATTTACGACTTTTTTATATAACAAACTTTATTTGCCAAATATCTAACAGATACCTAGCCGTTTTTTAAATAAAAAATTAGTGGCAAAAAGGCATCTCGATAACGAACAAAACAAGCCCAATATTGATATACTTTTGACGTACTTACGGTTTTATAAAAATGTTGAAGTTTAATATATATATAGCTTTTTAAATAAAATAATTTTTAAAATGCACCATTTAACCTATGAAATAACGTTAAAAAACAATGTTGCAAAAANTTAGTGGCAAAAAGGCATCTCGATAACGAACAAAACAAGCCCAATATTGATATACTTTTGACGTACTTACGGTTTTATAAAAATGTTGAAGTTTAATATATATATAGCTTTTTAAATAAAATAATTTTTAAAATGCACCATTTAACCTATGAAATAACGTTAAAAAACAATGTTGCAAAAATCGTGAGTCGGTAGTGAGGCGGTTGAAGGCCTTGTAACGATTAATAATCGATTACTAGGCCGATTACCTTGTAATCGCCGATTACAAGGCCGATTACCTTGTAAAAATCAACAAGGTGAAAGGCCGTGCACCTTGTAATCGCCGATTACAAGGCCGAGTCGACCGATTTTTGCAACATTGTTAAAAAGTATCCTAAATTTTTTTTAAACTATAATGGCCAAGATTAGCCCCAAACACACTGGTGCCCGACACAACATTTATTCCAAAAAAGATGCAGTACGACAACTACAAATATAGCTTGACACAACATTTATTCCAAATAAATACAACACGTGTCGGCAAAAAACATACGCCGATCTCACAATATCACAAAAAAATTTCAAAAATTCCCGCTGCAACGCAGCGGGCTCCTTCCCGCTTGTTAAATCTAAACCTTACTTATTCTTCCATATTTTTGATTCGACAGAAACATAGATACGCATGTATTTGCATGTGCATGTGAACATTAGATGGTTCTCTTTTTTCTTTTGTTTCCTGTGAAACGTCAACAACAACAATACAAATGGTTTTCATGATTTGTTTATTGTTTTGTTTATAAAACAAAAATTGTTTTGTGTAAACTTTAAAAACTAGCATTTACTTTAATTCGTTAATAGTACGTGTGTACAAGAACGTGGTACAATCACACTATTGATTGTATTTTGGATCGATTAACAAAAACGGTAAGGGGTTAATCTATAGATCCCTAATTCACATAAACCCTAATTAGGGTTCATCTTTATTGAAGGTTTAAAGTTTGGTTCTTGTTCTTGCTAGAACCTAAAGGTATGTTCCTATTTAATTTATGTTAATCTATTATGTGTTATAATCGTTCCTTCGCTTCCGCATATGTGACTACATGATTTACTTAATAATATGATAGTCTAGATTATTAAATTCTAACAATTACAGTATTTTCATTCAGTATTGATCAAGTCAATGAACATAACACTTCAATATGATTGTACATGAAAATAGTATGATTATATATGGTGATGTCTGTATCGACTTTGTCCATATGTTTGGAAAAATCAGCGAAAATCTATGGTTGGCAAAAGTCTGTAGAAAACGTTAGTTCATTTTGGAATCTTTTGGTGGTTTTTTCTTAGGAAGGGATCGCTTATGTCGAGTTTGTTTGCATCTAATGTTTACTATCAAGCAACAAAATATTACACGCCATAATGAATTATACAATCAACACAATGATTATGTCGATTTTATTATGTAGCGTGAATGATAAATAACTTTTTGCAACGTTATGTTCGTAGTTTAGTCCTAAATTGACACAAATGGTATAAAGACTACACGTCAGCGTCACATCATCATTCAACGCACTTCCACTATCACCACCTTTTTACCTTTTATAGCCACCATAAAAACTTCTTTTGAATCTTATTAAGACATAAAAATATCTTTCGAATCTTATTATGGCCTGGAAAACTCTCGTCTCTATGTTGCCATTGACTATGCCTCGTGCCTCGATTCACACATCTAAAAATAAAGTTGCTGGATACTGAATTCGAGCTCTAATATATCGATCTTATTCTAAAACACACGGTTTATATGTGAGGTACTAGCGGATATATGAAACTGGTAGCATACGCGTATGTCTTCACAAACTTTGCTTAAGAGAGTGACACTAATATTGATCGCCTCTAATTATACTTGTGTAGTTAGTTATACCTTCATTCAACAATCAGTTTAGTTTAAAGAGTTTTACTATTTGTAGTCTTAAATAAGAGGGGTACACTTAATCGGCTAGAGCAGTTAAATTCAAAGATTGGTTATTCCAAAGTTACAAACCATTTAATCATGGCAAATATAACTCTAAAAACTATGTTTAACATTTTCTAAATTTAAATATCATATTTCCTGTTTTTCAAACTCTAATAAGTTTATCATAGAAGTTAACATTAAACTTAAAAGTTAAATTCATGATCAAATCAAATAAATTGTCTTCCACTTTCCAAGTCTACGTAGACCATAAAGGCCGAACCCAAAGTCATCCAAAGTGTTTGGGCTGGTTACGGCAATCCTTAAAATTCCAAACTGTCACACAATCTCTTTGAAAAACCAAAAACAACTATACATATATTTGTCAGAATAATTAATATCACATGCTGTAATAAAGTTAGGCTTATATTTAGAGCAACTGCAATGCAAAATTTATGGACGGTCTTCTTTTGTTGCCACATCGTTTTTACATTAATGTTTAACTCATCAAATACCAACAACATCAATGCACAAAGTTTTTGCGAAAATGTAAAAACCGCAATTTAACATACACAAACAATTTTCTATTGAATCTCAACTCAACAATCAAACAAAACTACTCTCAGTCAGTATATCAAACAATTCAACTGCAATCTACGACTACTAATCAGGTGTAGATCATTCGCCTAGTTAGTGAATGTCTATTACAACTTTACAAAAATAAATGACAAGATCGAACAAGATGATAAACTTTGCGTGTGTAAAAATAGAGAGAAGGTTAAAGAATTTTAGGGTTTCATTATAAACCCTTGTACCAAATAGGGGTGCAAACAAACCAAGCTTTTATCTAGCAACTCGAGCTCGAGCTTGAGCTTGACTCAAGCTTTTATCGAGCTCAAGCCCGAGCCCGAGCCCAATAAACAAGCTCGAAACACATAACGAGCCGAGCTCAAGCTTTTAATAGCTCGAGCTCAAGCTTTTATCGAGCTTTCAGGAAAATTTATATTTTTAGTATACATGTTTATACAAACAACTTAAAACTAACGTGAATATTGGTATATTAATTAAATATTTGTAGGAAAACCATTTAAACCTTCAAGCTTTTCGAGCCGAGCTCGAGCCTTACACAAGCCGAGTTCAAGCCTGAATAATTAAAACTCGTCAAGCTATCAAGCCTAACTTATAAAATTCAAGCCAAGCTCAAGCCCTGTCAAGTTCGAGCTAGGTTTGGCTCAATTACACCCTTAGATTTGGTAATAATATTACCAAATCTTCAAGATTTTATACTCCAAAAAAAAAAAAAAAAAAAAAACTTTTCGGCTAATGGGAACGACGCCACTCATGAAAACACCACCCACGGTGTGAGTCTGGCTCTATCATGTCACGTTTTGGCGAAAACGCCACCCCAAAAACGTAGGGTACTTTATGCTCTAAGAGCATTGGGTGCAACTCTCGCCAAGTTGACATGACCCTTGAGCCAAGCCAGGCCACTGAACCGGGTACTCTCGCCAACATCATATCCAAACCACACGCTAAATATTTGCATTGCACTAAATGAAGCATCTTTTGTTTTTTTTTAAATTTAGTTTTTGTGATTTAATTGGGTATGGTGAGTCTTAAAAGCGAGGTTTTGTCTTTAGTTACTAGGGAAGATGTTTTTTTATGTGTTAGTAAGAAGGAAGTAAAGAGCTAAAATGATATTTTGCCTTGAGCCACCGCACCTAATGCTCTAAACATTGATGGTTCCATGAATATTTTATTCTAGAATACGGTCTTTTATATAAATTTGTAAACGACAACTAAATATCTTATGATATTTACACCACAGATTATCACATACTGAGCTGAATTGAACTCATAATCATTTTATTCAGACGTTTCTCACACAATAAAAAGTATAATTGAGACACAAGATTTTTACTACATTTAGTTTATGTGTTCATGACAATTATACATTTATATAATTCCCGTCAAAAACGCAGCCGTTTTGCTTATGGGTTTCCCGCCAAAATGAGTGGGCTGTTTTTGGCCTGTCGATCCATCCGCTTGCCTGTTGTCCAGTCCAAAGAAAAAAAATCACTAGATAAGTATAGCGAGATCCAGAATGTTCAGCAAGTACCATCATTCCATCAACACATTCTTATCAAACATACATACATACAAGACGGTGGCACAAAGGAGGTGACGATGAAGTGGAGGACGATGGTCTCGACGGAAGTGAGGACATCAAGTGGGAAGAATGATATCAATTAACCAAGGTACGTTTTCGTGGTTTTCTGATTAGGGCTTGATTAATTTTCTAATTTGGTTTTCTGATCAATTAATACCATTTGTGTACCACGGCCTGAAAGTATTAGCCCTAATCTTAANTACATGATACTAATGATCCACCCAATAACAAATAGTGTCCAATAAGTGACCTTTTTGTTACAACACACTTAGCCCAATCACATTAACAAATGCTTCAAGAGAAGGATTAGAGTATTTTACAATATAAATACCCTTACCTGGAGATGTCTTAAGGTATCTCAAGACCTTAAGAGCAACTTTTGAATGTAACTTAAGAAATGTGAGTGCATAAACTAACTAAGACAATGCAGAGTATAAGAAATGTCAGGCCTGATATGTAAGTAAATTATATAAGTTTTCCAATCAAATTATGATACTTGGTAATATTATCAAGAAAAGGATCACTAGCAGTAGATTCACAAGTTAAAGCAAAATTAGGATCAAGAGTTGTGTCAGAAGGTTTACAAACACGCAATAAGTCTAGAAAATATTTTATTTGTGAAAGACATAGTCCAGACTCAGTTTCCAGCACCTTAATAACAGGTAAATATTTCAATTGATCTAAATCCTTAATCAAAACTTTGTTTTAAGAAAAGCCTTGAATGTTTCTATTTCAACAATATTATTTCTTCTGACAATAATATCATCAACATATAGCGAAAGAGGAATACTCACTCTTGCATTGGACAAAACCATTTTCTAAAACTGCAAGAATGAGCTTAACATTCCATTGTCTTGGCGTCTGCTTAAGATAATAAAGAGACTTATTCAACTTACAAACTCTTTTATCGCCATAATCAAAATATCCATCTGGAAATAACCTATACACAATTTATAGCATCAAATAAGAACATATATTTAGTATCAGTATCCCACGATTATTGCTCATTTTTTATATAATTTATATGTTATTTGGTACTTAATTGCTATCTATTTCATTATAGTATTAAATATGAAGCTATGGAGCAATTATCACGGAGAAGACCGAAAAACGCCATAAAAGAAGCCAAAAAGAGAAGAAGTACAAGTTTCAGTCAGAGCATACGCTGTATACCCCATTCTTTGTATACTACGTATACATATTTACTTCGAAAAAAAAATGCTAAGTGTTAAAGAGCATACGACGTATACCTCATTCTATGTATACGCTGTATTAGCCTAAAGATCGATGACATGGAAAGTGCATACAAGGCGTATAATATCTAAAGTGTATATGCCTTATACACAGACGGGTTTGAGTTTCTTAGCTTAAATAACGTTTTTCACCATACATTAGGTCACGTTTCATACCCTAATTCAAGAGGACGATTTTCAGAGGAAACAACACGAGTTCTAGGGCTTATAACATCAAGAGATCAAGGAATTACACATCATAAACATTAGTTTACTTCGGTTTGATCATTATGACTTTGTTTAATTTATCAAAACTGATTTCTCTTTGTTTATTTTCTGTAATGGAAGGCTAATCTTCTCATTAGTTTACTTCGGTTTGATCATTATGACTTTGTTTAATTTATCAAAACCGATTTCTCTTTGTTTATTTTCTGTAATGGAAGGCTAAGCTTCTCAGTGTTTGGCTTGTTATGATTCTTTTTAATTAATGACATGATTGTTAAGTTCATTCTAGCTTTGTTTTGGATAATTTATATCGCGTGAATAGACTTACGTCCTTGAATTTACCATGGCTACGTGTTGAGAGTAGTTTATTAGTAGGTGATCATCTGAAAATATAATTACCCGAATCATTAAAATACGGACTAAGTAAGCTTTAGTGGTTAGGACCATGACTATTGGCCTGGCGGTGTTACAAGTGGTAGATAATAGGGTTTAAGATTTAATGAACTGTAAATTGGCAGTTTACTTAGGTGGTGTTTCAATTCGACTTAATTGACTTAATATGAAAAAAAAATTAAATTTATTAAGTCATATGAAAACTTTTTGTTTGTGACTTAATAGAGAAAGCTGACTGAAAATATTAAGTAATAAAACTGAAGGTGTCTGCATTAAGTCATCTGTTAATTAAACACGACTTAATAAAAAAATTTAACAAACAAGGTCTTAGTAATTAAGTGCTTGAAAAACACATAAAAACATTGTCATATAGATTAGTTGAAAGTTTATTCTTGGAGGATAACTTGATATGACCCTGACCTTCGGCATATACAGTTATAAGTAAAAGAATGTAAGGACTGCCGGCCGCATCAGACCTCAACTACTTAAGATTCACGGGAACATTGCTAGATAAACATTGCACATGCAATTCATGTTATTGATTAGATAGATAATTAGCAAGATGAGCACGTCTTTTATTTGATTGATTTGCACCTTTGTTAGTTTATTTCATACTATTTACTTATTGTTGTTTTAGTTATTTTACAATTAAATAATCGTGTGGATTTAAAATACATTTTTCGTCTTAGTTTAATTTGCTTAATTACACGTGAATTACCCTCGCTCCAGCGAACGACCGGTCTTACCAAGTCTATACTATACATGAATCGGTACACTGCCTTAGACAGTTGGCGAAGTCTCATCTAGATTCAAATTATATATACATAAAATGAGATTTTGCACATCAACAGTTTCACATAAATCTCCATATACTTTTTTTTTATTGATATCAAGCTGAAATAAACGCCAGTTATGTTGCACACCAAGATTAATTAGGCATCTAACAGTAACAATTTTCATAATAGGAGAAAAAGTCCCATAATAATCTATACCCTCCTTATGATTATAGCCTTTAGCAACTAATCTAGATTTGTACCTCTCGATCTGACCATTAGACTTATACTCATTTTAATAGACCCATTTGCAACCTAATTGCCTTTCTATCTTTAGGAAGGTCAGTAAATTCCCAAGTGTTACTTTTTTATAACGACTCCATTTCATTATCCATGACCTCAACCTAATGTCTATCCTTGCAAGCTTGCATATATCTTTTAGGTTTCACACATTAGTTTAACTCAATAACAAAACAAAATGATTCAAAATTAATACCAAAATAACCAACAATTTTTTCAAGGCCATACTTGACTTTACTATTAACCACATAGTCATCATATTTACTAGGAAACACTGAAGTTTAATTAGACCTTCTAACAGAATGTTGGTCATGTTGAACAACCTGAGAAACATGGACATCACAATGTATAATACTTTCTGTAAAGATTTTACCACAAACAAAAAACCTCAGAATTACGGTTTTGTTTCCCAAATCTTTCAATTATGAACAAACAAACCCAGATCTATCGATAACCAGATGTTAATCGACCAATAGAAGTCCATAAGACCAAAAACCCCAATTTCTTGAAAACCATAATTTCACAAAAATTTGGCGTTTTCAACCAAATTTCTTAAGAACACAATTAAACCCAAGATCTATCGATTAACACAAGTTAATCGACTAAAAATGTTAAAGAAGTAAAAACCTCCAAAATTTCACGAAACGATAAATTTACATTTAAAAAAAAAGTCAAACAAAGACATATTATAGAAACCTGCTCTGATACTATGTAGAAAACATAATTTAACACACACAAACAATTTTTTATTATATCTCAATTCAGCAATCAAGCAAAACTGATCTCAATAAATGTATCAAATAATTCAACCACAATCTACCATTACTAATCAGATGTAGATCATTCACCTAATTAGTGAATGTGCTATTACAACTTTAGAGAAATGAATAACAAGATCGAACAATGTGACAAACTTTGTGTGTGTAAAAGTAGAGAAAAGGTTAAAATTTTTAGGGTTGCTTTATGAACCCTTGCACCAGATCTTCTAGCTTTTATACTCCAAATCAAAAAATCTTGAGGTATTGTAACTCCAAGTCCCTTCGTGTTTCTCTATTTTGCTTCTTAAGGCAAGTGTTTGAGAAATATGCGAAAGTGACCAAAAACTACAAAATAAGAAATGACATAATCAGTTCCCGAAGTATTCTGTTTTAGACTTTGGTTATAGTTTTAACAAAAATATTTTCATTATAAAAATTGATATCAAAAGTGTAAGCAAAAATGAAGTTGAATAAAATATAATATACACAAGCTCCAAACACTTGAGGTTTGCCAAGTTAGTGGTTTGAAAAGTAATTATGTGCAATGCTAAAAAGCTTTTATACGGCTTATTGCAATAGTGAAGAACTTTTGCTCAAACGCTCCATTCAAACATAGGCGGAGCTATGTGGAGATGAAAGGGGGTTTCCCACAATTTTTGTCTCTTAATATATTTTTATCAATTTTCATATGAAAAAAAAAGAAAAAAATTGGTCTTCCTACATTATGAGAATTACGCTCTTGGCCCTCTTACAAAAAATTGTCAAGCTCTGTTACTGATTACAAACAAACCATCGCACTATCTTAGTGGTGACCGTCAAATTAACGACACAAACATACCTAATTTAAACACAAACATACTCCACACCACACTCATACACACACAAAATAACCGCAATTTAGTTCGATCAAGTTCATGACCAAACCATCTCCAAAATTACTCGACCGCGCGTGGGGCGTAAATGTCATCCTTATAATGGCCAGTGTAACTCATGTGTCAAACATGCTAGCTGTTAAGACCTAAGATCCTTTTGTTCAATGATGCAACAAGAAAATCTATAGACAAAAGTAATTTTAAATAAAGTTAATAATCTTTTAGTAGAGATTCTTGCAGCCGTTTATCGATAACAAGAGGTTAAAAACAACAATAAATTTACATCATGTCACTTAACACAACACAATACCAGCTTTTCTTATTTGTTTTCCCCTAAAAACTTATTGTTGTTATGCCCACATATCACATCGATTTATCAACACAAGTGACCCCATGAACATTATATGTAAGTCAATACCATAGTAACGTAAACTTCCACCCAACTGGCCAATAAATGAAATCTTGCATACACATTTTCAACACACCATAAACTGATAATCTACATTCACACATTTTTTTATCACAAACATGAGTAGCACTAATGATGAACAAATAATACAGCCCTACTGGAGATGGAGCAAAAAAGATTTCTTCCCAGAAGAATCATTCCAAAGCTGGACCACGTATCGCTCCGCCTTATCCCAAACATTTCCACGCTTCAAAAATCGTCTCCTAACTCGGTCCCAAGACTCTGCCGAGATTAATACACTTAGAAAACAAAGTGAAAATGACATGAAACGATGTTTAAACTGGTGGGACTTAATGTGGTTTGGTTTTGGTGCAGTCATAGGTGCAGGGATATTTGTCCTTACTGGCCAAGAAGCGAATGAAAACGCGGGACCAGCTATTGTTTTGTCCTACGTAGCGTCCGGTTTCTCAGCTATGCTTTCTGTTTTCTGCTATACAGAGTTTGCTATTGAGATCCCTGTGGCCGGGGGCTCGTTTGCGTATCTTAGAGTTGAATTAGGAGATTTCGCGGCTTTTATCACGGCTGGAAATATTCTTCTTGAATGTATCTTGGGTGGTGCTGCTGTTGCTAGATCATGGACGTCGTATTTCACTAGTCTTATAAACCGTGAATCTAATTCTCTAAGAATACACACGAATTTAGCTGAAGGGTATAATCTTTTAGACCCTATCGCGGTTGTTGTGCTAGCAATTGCGGCTACTATCGCTATGAGTAGCACACAAAAAACTTCGTTACTGAACTGGATTGCATCTGCGATCAATACAGTTGTGATTGTGTTTGTCATCATAGCAGGGTTTTTACACGCGGATTCTTCAAATATGAAGCCTTTTGCACCTTATGGTGTTGAAGGAGTGTTTCGAGCAGCAGCTATTGTATACTTTGCTTATGGTGGATTCGACGCTATTGCAACTATGGCAGAAGAAACAAAGAACCCGTCTAGAGACATACCTTTGGGGTTACTCGGGTCTATGTCGATTATTACTCTTATTTATTGTCTAATGGCGCTTTCACTAACTATGATGCAAAAATACGATGAAATAGATACTGGTGCTGCTTATTCAGTTGCGTTTGAGAGAGTTGGAATGAAATGGGCTAAGTATTTGGTGGCTTTGGGTGCATTAAAAGGTATGACCACTGTTTTATTAGTTGGTGCACTTGGTCAAGCTCGTTATATAACTCATATAGCTCGAGCCCATATGATCCCACCATGGTTCGCTTTAGTCCATCCAAAAACAAAAACTCCAGTAAATGCGACGTTACTAGTGACCATTTCTAGTGCTTGTATTGCTTTCTTTTCGAGTTTGGATGTTTTAGCAAGTTTGCTATCCGTAAGCACACTTTTCGTTTTCATGATGATGGCGGTTGCACTAATTGTTAGGAGGTATTATGCACAAGGGGTCACTCCACAACGAAATCTACTAAAACTAATCTGCTTTTTGGCTATTATAATTGCTTCATCTATTGGGATATCGGCTTGTTGGGGGTTAAAGTCCGGTTGGGTTGGTTACGCTGTGACCGTTCCTTTATGGTTTTTTGGGACATTAGGGATCTCAGTAGTTTTACCACAGCAACGTACGCCAAAAGTGTGGGGTGTGCCTTTGGTTCCATGGCTTCCTTCACTTTCGATTGCAACAAATTTGTTTCTAATGGGGTCGTTAGAGTATACGGCTTTTATAAGATTTGGGATTTGCACAGCGATTATGTTGATTTATTATGTGTTGTTTGGTCTACATGCTACTTACGATATGGCACATCAACAACCGGAAGTGATCAAACCGATCAATGTTATTGAGGAAGGTGGTGAAGGAGAAGCGTAGTCATAGATAATATGCAAACCGAGTGAAGCTTAATTAAGTTTGTTTATGGGTCGGCAACAAAGTCCACGAAGTACAATATCAAAGTTCAACTTATTCATGCAAGGTTGTGTAAATGTCATAATGGGATGAATCAATGTGAAATTGTATTATTGTTAATCTAAACAAGCATATTTGCCCGCGCGTTGCTGCGGGGCGGTCATTTTTGTGCTCACTTTAATTATGTACTATAAGTTTTGTGTTATGTTAATTTTCAAGTGCTAGTTTAGACTTTGTGAGTAGTTTAATTTTGTATATGTTAGAAATTGCACAAAGCTACATACAACATAAGGCCAATTGTGATTGTTTTAAGCATGTTGAAAAGAAACTGGTACACTCCTTAATTAAAAAAGCTGGTAAAAGGTTGTGCTATCATTCTATTACAAAACATTAAAAAGTGTTGGAAACATTTACAACTAATCAAATTACAAAGCCTAGAACTCAAACAACAACTGAAAACAGAAGATGAGAACAAATAGAAGAGGCAAAGAAGAAGTTTCAAACTATTGTAGGTTTTAAGCTAAGCCAACATTCTGCGACTCTTACTTCCTCAGGCACTTTATAGTCCCCACTTTGTGCGTCTGCGTAAATCATGTTATGAGAGTAGCATACAACCAAAAAGAGTATGTGATGGATTAATAAGAGAAATTTGATTATAAGAGCATGTAAAACTTGCCTTGTATAAACTGAAATGCAGCCTTCAACAATAAAATCGCAGTCCTCATCTTTTCCTAATCAACGAAAGCAAAACCAAAATATACCCCTATTGCGGCGGGGCGTCGTTTCACGTCATTGATCATTGCACGGTATTTTTTTGTTTCCTGGCCACAACACAACAGTCCATCAAACATTAACATAAATTTAGACAAATTATGATCAAAACATACCACCACCGGTTTTGGGTTCTGTTTTCTACTGTCATTCGGTGTGCAAAAAATAAGATTTCTAAAGTTAAGGTACATGCTTACTAATCTATTATCATTCAAACAGAATGGCCAATTCAATACAGCATTAGGCCATAAGACATAGCAGTACTTAACAAAAACATTACCAGTTGGAGCTGCGTAGAAAGATCCAATAAGGAATGACAATAAGGAAAAAAATGGAGAGCGATGTGAAAATAGCTCACTTTACTGGCTAATCCCCTATTTTGAAGAACGACCATCTTAACTGATTTGTTTGAGGTAAATGTTTCAGAAAGAAAGTATACGATGTTTGTCTTCACATATATAGAAAAGATAAAATGTAGATTAGGCGTTTCATGATCACAAACCCAATCTTTAGAAGCTCTCCAATCGTTGCTGCCTTCTAACGCCGCTGCGTTCTTTCCAGCCTTTTTAACACCTTCATTATTAACTCTCCGACGTTAATACCATAGAAAGTCATTCAACTTTATAAGAATTTTCAAATGGAAAAAGATGGTACCTCCTTAGCATTAGAATTTGCGGGTGAGTACAGCGGCCTCCTTGACTCTTGGTCGTTGGATTTCCACTCGTTCTGACTGCATACGTCTTCCACTGCGAATATACATTGTTAACGACATGTATATTTACATTATCAATGTTACAAAAAACAAAATAGGCTGATAAGCAACTCTACAGCCAATTCCAAAGACCCCTTAATTATAAAAAAATTTAATTAACTATCATTTTGAAAGGTAATAGAAGTGCATATACAATATGATGATAGTGGCATCACAAATAATACGGTTACTGTATTATAACCTACGTTGTATAAAGTTCTTTCGTTGTTACATGTCAAATGAAGATACTTTAAGTTGATTTCAATTTTGGGGATGTTTTTTGAAAATCAGAATCATGATCACAAATAAGCCTATAAAATACCTTATAATTTGGCCAATGAAGAGGTTCCAGTTCTCTTGACCTCTCCCGTTGTAGATCAATTGAGGTGGGCATTGTAAGCCGTTTGTTCTGCGTACTTCAATCATTGTTGCATTTTCATCTAAGAAACCAATAGCCGTTATATGAGACTACGTTGATCATGTTGTCCCTTATTTTCAGGTCTCCTTTTGTATGTCATTGTAATCCTATCGAAGGGTATGGCTGCACAAAATTAGGTAGTACAAAGTTATTTAGAAACTGAACATTGGAAAAACGTATGGAAAAGTGCATTTACTTTTATGGTTCCAACTGGTTGTTGTTCACATCATTTTTAGCAATTCTCATTACTTAGTACTAAACAAAAACCATATCCTAATCATTCAACTACTTGCTCCTATATTTACGAATTACCTTACAGAAACTGAAGCTTCAGATTTATGTGATCGGTGGTGATTGTGGAAGCATTGCGGCTCTCCATACGTGATCAGGAAGGGATGCATCAACCCAACTCATTTTCACCATTTAGGAACCATCGCATTCAACCCAACTGAGTTGTAATAAATCACCTGCACATATAATACATGTCAGATTAAAAAAATAACTGGTTGCAAATGTATGTTATAACGAAGAGTTGTTGAATCAACTTTTAGTAATAGAAATCATACCTCCACATTACCACTTGCTTAACCGATAAACTCTTCAACATAATCATCTTAGCATCATTCTTATTGCTAATGATTAGCAAACCTGATATCAGCGTCAAGGTTCCATGATAGTGCAACGTTGTGCTGAAAACGGAACGACTGTTAGAAAAAATATATATATCACATACATGCATCTATAATAAAAAAAATGTTCATAAAAAGCTTTTAAACTAAAAATTAGCTTATGAGCTTCACCCATAACTCATAAGAATTTGCCTCAAACGATTGTAAAATACTCTAATGTGTTCGTCATCAACTCTTAAGAAACAACTGTTGTATGATCTTTTGTCTGTTTATTCTGCAAATTCCAAATTCCGTTATTTGTACTACTGAATGCCTCCTGAGTCATTCTTATTTTCAGCAATATACAAACCTCAAACTCACACCTACATGCCATTGATAAAGGTTCCATTAACATGTATAAAATACAATTTACTTTAAAATAAAACAACGTCGTATGCTAATATGATTACACTGAAAAAACAATGATGTCGGGTGTTGCAAATTCAGAGGTGTTTGGATTTACTCATTAGCTTGTCAAATACACAGAAATTTCAAAATAAGCAGTTCCTAAATGGCTTAAAGTAGCTAATAAGCGATAATCTGTTATGCTCCGCCCAAACTATCAAAAGTGCTTATTACCAGATCTACTCTTGAACGACGGCATTCTACTAAGCCAAAGACTATGTGCTACACATGTTAGTGGTACTATTTACATATATGACGTGGTACGATATTAACGGCATGGCATACTAACAATAAGGGGGTGTTTGGATCAAATTATTTGGCCGACTGATGGGCTTATTTAACATTTATAAAGTCGATAACCTCATATCAAGAGATAAGGAGCTCATCAGGTTAAGTTTAATGATGAGTTGAGTTCTCTGAAAGAATGAGTTTATCTTCATAAACAATAAGCACATAAGCAGGCTAATCAAGCTAATCCAAACACCGTAGCCGAGTAAAGTTGGCTATACACATAAAATTCATAACATTTTTATCTGCTATTTTTTCGTGACTATAAAATTGATAACATTTTTTTTAGTTTCTGCTTATCTGCTATTTTTTCGGGTTAAGGAAAAAAAACGAATTTACTTTTTAAGAGGATTGTAACACATAAGCTGAAACATTTTGTTGTCCATCCAAAGTTTTCAGCATAAAAAGTCCTAACCAAGTTAGGAAAACAAAATAAGCTGATAAGCAGTTTCTACAACACAACGAAGATTAACAACATCATAAAACAACAGTGGAATCATAAACAATATCTCAGTTGAACAAAACCCCCAACCATATAATGCCAACAATCCTTATTTTACCCAATAATAATCAAATATACATAAGCAATTTATAATACACCTATCTCCACAAATTAAAACTCCATTATAATCAGGAAACCAATCCCAAACACCCTTAAAGATTAATCAAACCTTTATTTTACTTCAACCTTCTTTGTAATCCATAAACCTCACTGAAAATAGTTGGCAACTGCAATCAAACAAAACGCATAAATAAAATGACAAACTTCTTGCTACCTAGTTGAATTCGATTCTTTCTTTCAAAGATGCTTGAAAATCGTTGGCAACTGCAATCAAATTAGCGTGTGTTTTTTGGTGAAGATATTTTGATGGTCAAATTAGCCGTGTGTTTTTTATAAGAGGGGAAGAAGAATGAGAGGCGCTAGAATTTTCTAGGCTTGTTAACCTGAAACTACTCCATAATAAAAGATCAAGTTTCATCAATAAACTTCTAATATAGAGATGGTAGACATAAGTACAGTTTTGGTAGACACTTGTATAATCCACAATGTATAGTACAATTATATGTGTACACTTGTGCGGTTCAGATTTCATAGTACACCAATTAGGTTTGCTTTAGGTCGCTAATGATGTTTTATTGGGTGTTACAGCATCATTACGTGAAAACGGATGTGCACAGTGAAAAGGCAACCACATATGGACCAATGACAGTTTGCCAGCCCATTAACTCAACAACTCATGGGCTTATTAGTCCTCCTAATGACAAAAAGTTGACCAATAGTAGGGCAAATTATAATATAACGGGGCACCTAAGATTTTACTATTCTTGCCGTTACATTTCCATCTTTAGATATATATATTAATGCCATTGATGCGAAAATAAAACTCTTTTAAACATGAAATAGCATAGATTATAAATAGAGCAAAATCAAAAGTATCTTTAACACAAAAGTTTCAAGCTCGTGTTTACATTTTTTGTTCCGCAATGTTGTTTGACAAACTAGTTGTATTGCTTAAAAGGATTCCAATGTGATTGGGCATCTCCATCGTCTTTATTAGGTAGGGATGTAAACGAAATAAACCTTTAGTTAATATTTGATGAATTGTTCGGTAAAAAATTTATTTATGTTCATTTATTTATTAAATAAACGAACATGAACAGTATTTTGCGTTCGTTAAGTTAAATTAACGAACATGAACAAAAGTCACGTCCGTTCATTTATGTTCGTGAATATCCGATGCGTTTATTAACGTTCGTTTATATTCATTTATTTGTTTTTGTTCATATATTATTATATCTTTTAATAATTGTATATTTTTAAAACAGGTTTTTTTTGACAAAACCACACTTATAAAATAAAGTTTATGTTTGCTTTTCTACGCTCATTTATGTTCGATGGTTTATCTTCGTTTAGTTTCTTAATGAACGGACATAAACGAACATGGATAACTCATTTACTTAATAAAAGAACATGAACAAAGTGTTTGTGTCCATTTATTTGTCTGGTTCAAATTAAATGAACGAACACGAACAAGGCTCGGTTCGTGTTCGTCGGGTTCATTTACAACCCTATTATTAGGGGCGACTATTTTTCACCCGGCACAAAACATTACTACTTTTTTTTTTCTTATCTTTTTTTTTTTCTGAACGGCTTGTTAGTTGTTAGTGATTCAGGTCCATCAGTGACATCTAATTAGGCATTATGCTGACCTTGAGACCTACCTGCTACTCCTTATCACCTGAAGGGGTAAAAGTCCGGGTAGGACTTAAACTTGAGACCTTTCCTAGCCAAACATTCCCTCCCTAAGGCATCTTAAAGAAACCTTGGTGGCCAACTGTCACAACAATATTAATATCATATTGGGATTGGATTGAAAATTTTAACATAATTAACTAAACCGGTCAGGTGAGGGTCAGGGTGAAGATATATACACTTGACAACCCGAGCCCGTCAATATGAACACAACACAATTACCACCCAAATTATTACTATCATCTTATGCATTCTTTACTAATATGCGGGGATTCTTTTTAAACGTACTTTCAATAATAAGTGAACAGTTGAAATAAGAAAATAAATACATAAAGTTCAAATAAAGAAAAACCAACAAAAAGAAAAAAGAAAAAACAAAAGTCTGGTTCAACTAGAGGGTATTGTAAGGTAAAAAAAAAAAAAAAAAAAAAAAAAAAAAAAAAAAAAAAAAAAAAAAAAAAAAAAAAAAACCGAACCCGAAACCGAAACCGAAACCAAACCGTTGTGCATATACATATTTTTATTCATGCTAATGCATATACATAATCAAAACAGAAGTCTATCACTAAATTTGATCATTCTGTGTTCATTTATATTATTTGTTGAAAATATTTTGTACGCATGAAATGTTTAATGATCTAATGTGATAAACATAATAGGTTCTGCTTATTAATTATGTGTATTCTCTCTACGTTTCTACGTTTTATAATTTAAAAAATTGCGTAAAAATTATTAGGAGCTTTAAAAAATGTTGGTTAACCAAATTAACCGATTAACCAAACTGTTATTAATAGAAGCGAACGGTTGTGATTTTCATTAACGGAACATATGTAGTTATGGTTATGGAGGAATATGTTGGATCTTAGACAGAAGATTAGACCAAAAATTTGGAGAATAATTGGTAATGGTGAGAAGATTAATGTTTGGTATGATCAATGGAACAGTGTTGGATTTCTGAGTGATATAATTGCTACCAGAAGCATTTATAATGCAAGGCTATTTGAAGAAAAGTCTATTAAGGAGGTAATTTTTAATGATCATTGGAGATGGCCTGATGATTGGAAAGAGTTATACCCTGCACTAGCTCATGTGAAAGTTCCAAATTTGAATCCTCTTAAAGAAGATGTTTCCAAGTGGATGGAAGCTGATGGTAGTTTATCTGAATTTTCATCAAGAAAAGCATGGGAGCATATTTGTCAACCTGGTACAAAAGTCAAATGGCATAAGGTTGTATGGTATTCTCAATGTAATCCAAGAATGGCTTTCATTCTATGGATGGCTGTCAAAGGAAGGCTACAAACTCAAGATACAGTGATGAAGTGGAATAATGATCTAACTATGAAGTGTCCTTTTTGTAAATCAGTTCCTGATTCACACAATCACTTATTCTTTGAATGTGATTATTCAAAGTCTATTTGGAAGGAGATGAAAGTTAAAATGGAGGATACTGGATTGTCTGATACTTTGGATAGTTTGATTGAACAGTATTCAGATACTCCTTGTAATAACACTATTGGAAGTGTGCTAAAAAGAATATGCTTGGCAACTGCGGTCTACTATCTTTGGAAGGAAAGGAATGCTAGACTGTTTACTAGCAAAGAAATTGGAAAGAACTGCCTCATGAAGATTATTGATAGCAATATAAGACTGCAATTGAGGAGTTTAAATGTGAAGAAAACTGCTCAAGTCATGAAAATTGCTGAAAGATGGAATGTTGAGATGAATTATGGGAAAGATGAATGCAGTTACTAAAACAGTCCTATTCAGGGGTGTTTGGGTCAAGATTGAAATGCATACATCTAATATTGATGGTATTCTGAGGGCCTTGTATCTTGTGCTGTAGGAAAGGGTGCTTGGATAACCAATTTACTAACATTAGGGGTGCCAGGAGAGGCAACTAATGAAGGTTCTTGCTCTGTCCAATGTAGCTAAGTACACAGCACATAAAGTAGGTTTCCAGAGATTATGGTGGAGTGCCAGCCTGATGATGCCCAGTCTAGAGGCTTTCCATGGTGGGTGTATGGAAGAACTTTGGATTGGGAAATGTAGTCAAGGTGGGATGTATCCTTGGGCAACTCTATACAGTTGAATGATGCCTGTTTACAGGAAATGTAGTTCTCTGTATATGCAGTCCCAATGGAACAGGAGTTTTGATCCACTCTTGGTGATGCCCTGGGTAAGAGCCTCTGTTCTTATTCATAAGGGCTATGAATGAGAATAGGTAGGGTGTTTGTCCAGTGGAAATGTAGCCAGGAGTTGGATATTTCTCCATGGTTGCCTAGATGATAGCTTTGTGTATGCTATATCTAGAAGAATAGTGAGCTTGAATCAGTATTGTTTCCTGAATGTAGAATGTATCTGTGTTTGAATGTTATGTTGTATCAGCATATGAGCATGTTCATATGGCTGTGAGGAATCTTTTGTAAATTGCTGATTCATAATTAATACAAGTTCACTATTTCAGGAAAAAAAAAATATGTAGTTATGGTTTAGTTTTGGCTAATAACCGAACCATGCTGATCACCATTGGATATTGGTTTTTGCCACCTGTTAATAATCAGAATAAAAACAATATACTCTCAGCTTGAGTGCTTTCGATCCCATTTTAATACATGAGAAAAAAAAAAACATGTATCTGTTTTTTGTGAACGGCAATTTATTAAAGGCTAGCAAGGAGCTAGAAAAATTACAAAATAAAAGAACTTGGATTTTTCATCCAAGAGTTCCAATCAAAGTTTAAACTACAACGATTAGAACACCAACTAAAAGATAACTTAACAATATCGTCGAAAAGAAGATCAACCCGAGGTAACTCGCTTCCAAAAAGGACTTGATTACGGAATTTCCAAATGACCCACCAAGTGATATAACAAACACCTTCTAAAACATCCTTACGACGTTTAGTAACACGAAGATTGGATAACCAAAGAAACTAGTCTTCATAAGAGGAAAAGTCTTGATACACCAACTCCCACCAACGAGTGACCTTAAACATAATTTGACGAGCCAAATGGCAGGCAAAAAAAAGATGCGAAGATGATTCCACAGCCACACTACAAATAGGACATAAAATAGATGGAATTTCAAGCCCACGGAGGGAAAGGTTTAACCTTGAGGGGAGCTTATCCAAGGAGACTTTCCATGCGAAGATGTTAATCTTGATTGGGATATACTTTACCCATCGAGTACAAGAATTAGCCTTAGGAAGAAAAGAATCATCAATAAATTCACGAGCCGATTTAACCGAGAAAATGCCCGATGAATCCAATCGCCAAGTCCATCTATCGTTAGAATTGTGAAGAATAACCGAGGTGGTATCTGAAATAAGTAGCTGAAGCTGATCATCTTCGACACCACCTCTAGGGGGTCTTCGAAAAGAGGCAATGAGAGAACCGTCGCGAAACTTAGAAGCCACACTAATATGCTTGTTTAATTCCAAGGAATATAACCTTGGATAAGCACGTTTTAAAGGAGTATCTCCAAGCCACGTTTCTTCCCAAAAGGATGTTGTCTCACCATTTGCTACATTCTTTTTAATAAGCGAAAGGAGATCAATGCCTTTATTGGAAAGCTTTCTAACTTCATTAACAATATCCGTTCAAGGAGTGCACTTAGAGAAAGGTAAATGATTATCAAGACCTCCGTGGATACCATGAATAGCTCTTATAAAGCGAGACCATAGAGAGGACCCATTTACAGTAAACCTCCACACCCATTTGAAAAGAAGGGTTCGATTCATAGCAAAGAAGCTAGAAACACCAAGACCACCATTTTTCTTTGAAGATTAAAAAAAAAAAAAAAAAAAAAAAAAAAAAAAAAAAAAAAAAAAAAAAAAAAAAAAAAAAAAAAAAAAAAAAAAAAAAAAAAAGATGTATCTGTTAGTACAAAAGGTAATTTGTACTTAAAAAAAAGTCTATCGAAAGTGATATGAAAACCTAAATATTTAGCAACCGGGTCACTAATCGGCCCGGTCGAGTTACCGGGTCACTGGTTCAACCGCTTCAATCATCGGGTTAACCAGCTTTTTTTTAATAACAATAGTTCGATTTACCAAATACCTATAAAACATGTAATATTTAATATCAAACATACATAAAATGTGAAAAGCTCAATATCAATCACACAATAAGTTTATAAAAAATATATTACAATACAAAATACATACAATTCAACGATAATACAAGTTTTAAACTAAGGGGCTATTTGTTATCTGCCTTAGGTTTGGGTTTTGAGTTGACAAGACATAAAATATTTGTTTGGTTACTTCTTTCAACAAAAAGAATGGGTGTGGGATTTGAATATTGATACCTGATCAAGTGGCCACCTTTAGCCTGATTCATGTATTGTACTTCAAGTGGGTCATATATTTGTTTTGTGTTTATTTTTTCTTAACTTTTATATTTAAAAATAATTTTAGTTTTAATTATATTATAAGATTTATTAAATTACTCCTTCTGTCTCATATTAAGTGTCCACAATAGAATCTTTGAATGTCTCAAATTAAGTGTTCATATTCTATTTCAACCAATGAGATGAGAGTTTAGTGGGTAAAAATGATATTTGATTGGTGGACACTTAGGGGGTGTTTCTTTTTCCCTTAGCTAAGGGAATGGGTCCACACAAAGTATATAATAATGTTTTTTTTATGTGGAGCCCACCATTTTTCCACTAGTGTCTCTTTTTCCATGTGAGTGGTATATTGAAGACTCTCCCCATTAAGACCATTTAACATCCGTGGGTCCCACATAGGCTCCACACATCCCTTAGCTAACAAAAAAAAGAAACACCCCCTTAATATGTGACGGAGGGAGTAATATAATTTCTCTCTCTTAAATTACACCAAATCTAAATCCAATTTCAAATTCAAACCCAAACGGATCTTAAAATCACATTGCATTAAGTAACGGGTTCAAAACATTGGAAAAACTAAACACCTAAGAGCATGGGGTACGGTGGTGCCATGGCTGGCGCCATGGCCACCAGCCCATTTTGGCCGACGGCGCACCACACCGNTCTCTTAAATTACACCAAATCTAAATCCAATTTCAAATTCAAACCCAAACGGATCTTAAAATCACATTGCATTAAGTAACGGGTTCAAAACATTGGAAAAACTAAACACCTAAGAGCATGGGGTACGGTGGTGCCATGGCTGGCGCCATGGCCACCAGCCCATTTTGGCCGACGGCGCACCACACCGTCCCTCGCGCCATCGCGTCTGGCGCCGTCCCATCGGCGCTGCACCATCGTTTTTTTTTTTTTCTTTTCTTTTCTTTTTGGCTGAAAACGGTAACATTTTTTGAAAATGGGAGCATGGTTCCAAAAGGGAGCTAGTAGTTCTTTTATAAAGATTTCAAAAAAAATAATAATAAATAAACTAAAGTCATTAAGACTTTTATTCAAACGTAAACATTACATAAACATCATACAAAAGTCATTAAGACTTTTATTCAAACATAAACAAACACACGATACAGAATACAAAAGCCATTAATTCCTAAAGCTGTTCCAGGCGTAGTTGTTTCTCAAAATCAACCAAACGTGAAAATATTTGAATGCTTGCCCACCATGGCGTTCTTTGTAAACATTCATTGCATCTTCAAGACGAACATCTGGCTCACGTGTAGGCTGCAAAGTCAAGTAAATTTCATGAAATTTTTGGCATTCAGAGTTCATCCGTGCCCACTTACCCGTTATCTGGTTTTTGTTAAGGACCATCTGATTGTTCATTGAACCTTTGTGTTACGACTTGCCAAAAAGGTCCTTCGGTGGCATAGAATTCGTGAACGTTTTGCCACATATCGGCTAGCAAACTTTCTTCTTCAATAGACCAACGATTTGCCATTGTGAATTTCTTTAGAAAGTGAAGTGTGTGCAAAATTGTATGATAGTATATGCTATATATAGGAGTGTATAAAGGTGAAGAGCGGGATAAACTCAAATTTCAAATTCAAAATTCAGAGCGGGATAAACGTTTATATTTCAAATTCAAATTCAAACAAAAAAAATGTGTGAAATAAACATTTAATATTCAGACGTACAGAACATGTGGAATTCAAATTCAAAACACAAATGGGCGGTCAAATTCAATATTTCAAATTCAAATTCAAAACCTACACAAATGGGCGGTTAAACGGCTCTATAAATAGCCATTCTCAGCACCTCAGAAAACACACACAAATCACAAACAATTCTCTCAAAGCAATGGCTAACAACAATTCACCAGATCACGCTTCAGATTACAACACCCCACCCGAAGAACTTTTCCCCGTATTCCCATACGACAATCGACAACCCAATAATCCACCACAAGATTTGTTTCCCGTTTTTCAATATGACAATCCACCAAACACTCCACCTGAAGTGCTCTTTCCACCTCTAAACAATCCACCACACTACAATCCACCGGCAAACAATCCACTACACTACAATCCACCACAAAACCAACCACGTCCTTTGTCTGATGAAGAACTATATGAGCAAGATATGCAAGAGTTGTTAAAGGTTCAAGCAGAGGAAGCAGAAGAGGCAAGAGCTCGTGAGGAGTACGTACGAGCTTAACAGGCTCGGAGAAACGCTCGTTGTGCATGGCAAATCCAACATGGATTGCCCCGTGTGCCAACGAGTGATGACGACTCGAGTGCTTCGAGTCACGAGGCTATGTGTCGGATGATTCGTTTTATTGATTCGTAGTTTAGTTTAACCGTTTCTTAGTTTATTTAATTTCCGTTTCTTAATATGTAATGTTTGTTTTTAATATTACTGAAGTTTATTTTAGTTTATATTGTGTATATTTTAATTTTTGTTTAAAAAAAATGGCCGACGGCACCAGAAATTCTGGTGCCAACGGATACCCCTGAAATGTGGTGCCGTGGGATTTCTGGTGCCGTGGAGCTTTTTGCTGACGTGGCAGCAAAAAGTTCCCACGGCACCACATCCACGGCTCAACCGTACCCAATGCTCTAAGTCAATGTCAACTAAAAAAAGTCCCAGCCGAGAAAAGTAAAATCAATGTATCAGACATACGTGAACCGGTCCCAGCCAGGAAAAGTAAAGGGTTCCCGTACATAGTTAAGGCGTGTAGGTCTGGACCAATTTGACACATGCAATTGTATACTTGACAACAACAACAACAACAACATACCCAATCCCGCTGAGGCGAGGTATGGGCAATCCTCGGGGTATGGGCAATTGTATACTTGACGAAACCTAATAATTTTTTTTTTTAATCATAAAGTAGTTTACTTTTCACAAATATGATTTTGTTAAAAAGACCATGTTTTGCATGTACGGATGCCTAAGTTCATCGTGTTGATTTACATTGTAACATTTTATGGGTATCAACTGAAAGCGTAATTCTTGCTGTACTTTTCATGTATCGTAAAATGTACTATAGCTAAAATGCCGAAAAAGGTACAAAAATATTCCAGCATTTCAGGTTTTGGTCATGATTTGAACCATTTTCTTAATTTGGTCATGCTCGACTGCTCAACTGCTCGACTCCACTCATTTATTGACATGTGTCATTCTTTTCTTTTTTTATTATTATTTCTTTGTACCAAATGTCCTTGCAAGTACAAATAATTGATATATTGTCTTATTATGTATACTTGTTAAAAGTCCAAAATACCCCTCTTTTTTAAATATTTTCTCTCTCCTTTAATATCTACCTAACTTTCCACCTACGTCATCTTCACCAACCCATCGCTACCACCACCACCGCTGCTCAACTATCACTGGTCAACCATCGTTGCTCAACTACCGCTGTTCAACCATCACTGGCCAACCACCGCTGCTAAACTGTTCAACCACCGCTGCTCAACAACAACAACGTTCGAGAAAACTAGTACCAAATTACATATATTAAAATCAAATGCAGCTCTGTTTTTTTAGAAAACTGGTACAGCAAGAACTCAAAAAGAACAAAAATATGACAACACCAAAAAGAACTCAAAAGAAAAAAATATGCAATACACCAACTAAATATGATGGAATGTCAACAAGCACAACCTACACACAAAAATGGGTCCCATCGAATCAAAAGTTTAAAAAAAAAAATAATAATCCTAGAACTCAAAAAGACAACACCTAAAACTCAAAAGAACAAAAATATGCAATATACCAACCAAAGATGTTGTAAATAATTTGTATCTCGACTGCTACAACAAAATGAAATCAAACCCAGATCCATTTTCTGTATCTCCATCATCGTTAACAAAATGAAATCAGAAGTTAAAAAAAAAAAAAAAAAAAAAAAAAAAAAAAAAAAAAAAAAAAAAAAAAAAAAGATGGGTCCCAACATTTGCTAATTTTATGGGTCCCATCGTCATTTTTTTCTGGTACCGTACAGTTGGTACCCATGAAACTCAAAAAATTAATGGGCAAAACGAATGAAGGTGATGGTGGTTTTTTGCGGTGGTCGGCTGAAGATAGTGGTGGTTTTTCTTGATGGTCGGATGGGGATGTTGGTGGGTTTCGCGAAGGCCGGCTAGGGTGGTGGCAGGTTGACGGCGGTGGTCGGCTAAGTGATGGGTTTTGGTGGTGTTTATTTAGTGTGTGTGTTTTTTTTAGGAGAAGTATAAAGGTGTGGTGAGATGAGCGGAGTAGGTAAGGTACAATTTATAATGCATTATATACAAAGTACAAATATAAATGCACAAAATGCTTGTGGTATAACATAAGTTACAAGTATATTAAAATATGTAGTATATAATTAATAAAGCATGAGGGCATATTTGTAATTAAATAAAAAAGCAAGAAAATATCTTCACCTACCCTTGTACTTGCATTGGACACGTGTCAATCAATGAGGCCAGTCGAGCAGTCAAGAGTGATCAAATTGGGAAAAGGGGTCATGACCCAAACTTGAAATGCCCGAAAGTTTTTGTACCTTTTTCGTCATTTTCTCACATTTTTTTTATATTGGTTACGTGTCAGTGAACTTTTTTGTTGCTCTATAAAGTTTTTTTTCTTTGAAAATATATAAAAAGTTGTTGCTAATGTGTCATTCTATTTTAATTTTTTAATGGATTGCGTATCAGAACTTTTAAATGCAATGAAAAGGTTATTCATTTTAAGTTTTGACCTAGTTTGAATGTATGAATGACCAAAACTGATATATATGAATGTGGAAAAAGAATTATTCTTATTAAATCACTTAGTGAGTGATTTTGTTTTTAAATAGTTGACATAAGTTTTAAGCTTTCTTTAAAATATTTTTGCAACAAATTGGTTAGTTGAAAGATTGGAACGCGGGTTTTTTTTAATAAAACATTGTTCATTTTTAAGTGAATAAAAATTAGTACATATGTCATGAGCGAATTTTTAAAAATGCCAAAATATTAACAAAAAGATGTATGTAATAACTATAATACAGTTTACGATATGTAATAGTTTATGACTGAGAAGAAACAAAAAATGTTTAATTAATAAATTGAAATTTCATTGCTATTTTATGGCATCAACTCTTTTCTTCCTACCCTTTCATCTTTTTTGTGATCTTTTCTTAAGAATGGTCAAGTATATAACAACTGTAACTACTTCATATGTTTACTGCTAATCAACTTTTATCTAAATATTTACTTTGTACACAAACTTATAAAATAAATAAATATATAAATAAATAAATAAAAGTTTAATATTGGTCATCCTATGCGCGGGTGGGCAAAAAAAGTATAAATGTAGACGTGAATGATAACTATACCCCTGCTAAACATACGATACCACAACAATGAAACAGATTTTAATCAACTTCACTCTTCACATTCGGTTGTTTATAGACTATATAGTAGAATCCTGACACGTATAGAATTGCAAAAATAAGAACATGTTTGAGATAAGTCATTGTTTCCAAACCTCAATTCGACCCAATAAAGCTAGCAAATAACATATTTTTTGATCGAGCGCAGAAACAAAGCTTAAATAAAGACACAAATTGAATATCCATTTCTACGATAATAATAAGTTAGCAAAACACCACAACAAAGAAACTAAGCCAACAACGTGCAGATAAATGTATAAAACTCGACAACAAACTGTCTGTGTATAATCTGAAGCTGATGATCGCCAGGGAAATTAACCATAAATCCAGGTCATGGTACCGGGTTAACTGAAGCAAATCATTTAAAGACCACTGACCCGTACGCCACTTGGGGCCCATTTGGATGAGGCAAAAGGGTTGCTAAGTATAACTAATTCTTTGTGCTAAACATGCTGTGAAAATGATCTCAACTAAGTACCTAAGCTGATATATCTTTTCCAAAAAGTTCTCTAATTCCTTGTGTTGGATCTTTCTGCTTCACAATTGACTCCCCGACCAATATCTACATAGTAAACCAAACACATCCTCAACATTGATCACGATATATGATGAAAAAAAATTCAAGGTAGTCGTATAAGGTACATACAGCTTTCACGCCAGCTTCTTGTACATAAGCAATATCTGCAGGAGTGAACAGTCCAGACTCCCCGACCACCTAAATTTTTAAAAAATGAGAATAAACATGTCAAAATTGAGCAAAAAACGAACCATGTTCTCCATATATATTGCACTTACTATTATGTCCTTCTGTCTGATCTTCTCCCCACGCTCTCCTTCAAGCAACTTCTTTGTGTTACTAATATCAACTTCAAATGTTTCTGCAGGAGTGGCATGAAATTGTATAATATTGTGGTAGGATGAGAATATGAGATTACAGGAACACATGATCAAAATAAATCAGAGATCCTGAACCATAAAAAATAGATGGGGTACATACCAAGGTTACGGTTGTTGATGCCAATGAGTTCAATGCCATCAATTGCCAGCATGCGATCCATTTCATTCTCATCATGTACCTTAGAGTCAAAAATTAGAGATCAAAAAGGAAAACGGTTAGTTGCTGCAGCATCAAAATTTCCAGACTATTCATCGCCCAGAAACACAAAGGCCAGATATGTAGCTAAAACATTTTACANATCAAATTTATCATGGAAAAGGTAGAAGTCATTTATAGATATATATTTTGAACTGCAACATTATTCTCTGTGGACCATGAAAAATCAAGTAAAAGAACGGATTCACAAAGTAAAGCCTTTGATCAAATAGCCAAATATACATGAAATTAAAATAAGTATTTCAAAGATAGGGTAGAAGAAGGTTTTATTCGCACGTGAACCTCAGGAAAAGGGTTGACCGATCAGTTGACCCTAATATCTCTTTTGCTAAGCCGGCCTTCATATTTGGGTTACTACTGACCCAAATTGGTTTTCTTGACAGGCAGGCCGGTTAGAAGGTTAAACCAGCAATAGTGTGTGCTTGAAAAAATATTGCATTTGTTTTAAAAAAAATGAAAGCAAACACGTCAACTAAGCTTCAATCTACCTCAACAAGTGCTGTCAGTCCAATCATTTTGCATATCTTAAGCATGTATTTGATGTCAAGATCTGGTAAGACGCCTGCAATTAACAAAACAGCATCTGCACCCTTTGCTCGCCCATAATACAGCTGCCATGCATCGACAATGAACTCTTTGCACAAGAGAGGGCACTGCATTTTAGATAATGTCAAAACCTGCTCAAAGATTACTGTATGGAAAAGTTCAAGAAGAACTTTACCTTGACTCCAGCATTCCGTATAGCCTCTAGATTCTCGAAGCTCCCCTTTAGTGATAAACAAAGAATCGTTGCATAAACATCAGAAGACCCGTTAAATATTCGTCTTAATCAAACATGATATGATTAATATCTACCTGAAAATATTTTGAATCGGTCAAAACACTGAGGCATGCTGCTCCACCTTTCTCATATGCTTTTGCAACTTCAACCTGTTATGAAAACGATCCAGAATAACTAATCAATTACACACTTATATACGCATATAACCACGTGTATGCATACATATGGTTATTGATGCTGCATTTGAATGTATACTTGCAAACTGAAGAGATAACTTACAGGGTGAAAATCTTCCCTTAGAACTCCTCTACTCGGTGAAGCCTTTTTCACTTCAGCAATTAAACCAGGTACTCCAGTTCGCAAATATGACGCCTTGAGAGCTCCTACAAAGTCCCTTGAAGGAGGAGCACTGTTGAGAGCCTCTTTTAGCGAAAATAGTGGATATCTCTCTTTCATCTGAAACCATCCCATAACAGAAAACCAGAAGATAATTACTACAATAAGCCAGTGTTTTAAAAGAAATTGAGAAACTGGACCAAGGAAAACGGACCTGGGTAACCTCTACATCTTTGTTCCATACAATTTCTTCAAGTATGTTACGGGGACTATTCCCTTCATTCTGTAAAAGGAGCTCCAAAGGACCAACATAATGCAAAGGAGGTGCCGTTGGAGGTCGTCTTCTTATTCGAATTCCCTGAGTTGCAGCTATTTCATCTTTTAAAACTCCAATTTCCCAATCTTTACTTTTCAGTTCTTCAATTAGGGATACATTGGATGAAGTAGTAATTATAGGCACGTCTTTCGTCTTAGACTACAAGATTGATCAAGAAAATAAACCACATTATCAGCTGAAGATGTATAAATTGTCAAACAAACACCTCCTTTTTAAAAAACATGGACATGTCGTTAAATTTTGAATCCAAAGGGGGTGTTTGGGATTGTTTATTAGATAAGCTTACTGGTTTTTGAAATAAGTGGTTTGGAATAAGCAACTCCATAAGGTAAACTTGTAGTTTAGAATCCACCAAGAACAATAGGTTTAAAATAATCAATCTCAAACTCCCTGTGTGGATGAAAGTGCTTACATGCTTAATCTAGAGTAAATAAGCATTATAAAAGTAAACTGGTTCAGTGGTTCCTAAACCAAATAAGCAGTTTAAAAATACGCAATCCCAAAGACCCCCAAAACAGCTTATTTCCCTTAAAACCAAAGCACGAACACCCTTCCTAGGAGAGTGTTTGGGATTGGTTTTTTTTATGCTAGATAAAAAGCTTAAATTAAACACTAGGAAATATCGTTTGGATTTGAAAGAAATTACGAGACAGCTCATTTGCATATATTTAAAGGGGTTTTTACATTAGATTTGAGAGTCTAAAGATCATTTTAAATGTACCTAAAATAAACATTTTTGCAGAAATCAGCTTATTAAAAAACTGCTTATCTTGCCCAAACACTCCAAACTGCTTATCGACTGAAAATAAGCAATCTCAAACACCCACTAACATTGTTCACTTTCCAATTACAATATTCAAACAAATGAAGGATTTGGGAATTAATTTTTCAACAAAAGTAGATAAAGTAAATATAATGAATAATAAAAAGAAAGACCTGTTGAGCTCGAATACAAGCAAGATTGTTTTTGCGAGCATCCATGAAGATTGGTGATGATGTGTAACTAGAAGGAGCAGGGTTTATGGGATCACAATAAACCCCTAATCTTAAAGCCGAATTCATCTTCTAACCTTGTTATGTATGTTCTTCTGATGGACAATGATCTACTTGTTGACCTTATATGTCATAGTTTAGAAACACACTAGTACTTCACAAATTTTCATTTTGCTTTTGTTGTTGTTGAAAAAAAAAAAACAAAAAACAAAAAACAAAACAAAACATGGGAAATGATTCGCACAATCTCAAAACTTATTGAGCCACTCCACTGTATGCGACAGATAATTGTACATTAAGGGTATGTTTGGCAAAAATAGATGTTGCTGGTGCTGATGCTGGTGCTGTTGCTGGTACTGATGCTGGTGCTGGTGCTGAAAAAGATTAAAATTGTAGCTGTTTTTTTTGCAGTAGTGCTGGTGTTGTTGCTGAAAAAGATTAAAATCAGTTAATTTATGAAAAATAATCTCCAATAATCTTTTAAAAGCTGGTTCTGATAACTTATTTTTTGGGAACTTATTTTTCTAAAATAATTCATAATCTTAGTTTGCCAAACAAAGATTATTTTTTGATGAAAGCTTATTTTTCAAAAAAATAATCTTAAGCCTCCATAATCTTCCATAATCTCTCGCGCCAAACATAGCCTAAATATAACTTGCTTTAATTACTTGAGTGTGCCAATCACCTCCCATAACAAAAGAGAATTAATTTTGTACACTTTGAATATTGATTGGACACTTTATTTATGCATTAAACACTTATACACTATTAATAAAATTTTAAAGTGCACAAATCATTAGCCACAACAAAAGGGTTATGATTGGGAAATTCTTATTTTTTTATTAAGACATTCAATTGTACAAGCAGTTAAAGCATACTATAAGCACTTACAAGTATATAATGCTTACAATAGAGTGTCCCAATTAAAGTGTAAGTGTGCAAATCATTTCCGATAAGAAATGGTATATGGTACAAGAGAAATAGTTGTGAATAAAAAACTAAATAAGTGGTCCAAGTATTATGTCATATTATTGTGTGAAAGTTTTATTTTTAAATTTTATATGATTTTAGCAAATCTTTTCTTTCAGGCTTAAAGTAATGGTGGGTGAGTCACTCGCAACAACCACAGCTTTCTATCTCTGCTCACTTCCACTTACTCCTTCTGACCATACATTTGTTTTGGTCACCTTCCTCTCACCCATTTCATTAAATTACCTACTTTATAAAAATATATCCCACTAAATATTCTACACACTCACAAAACAAATAAAAAATTAATTAGTTTCGGAAGTGAGGCCCAGTTTGTCAGCCACAAACATTGGTGAGCAACTCACAATACTATCCAATTTTGTTTGTGACTTGGTACATCCGTTTTGGATTGTGTCGTGGGTGAGTCACTCACCAAGGATGGGTTTAGCACCACTCCGATTAGTCTTAGATGTGTTATAAAATACAACTATGAGTTAAATTTTTCTTTTTTTTTCATTTTTGAAAGACAATTTATCTATACCAAACAAGTCAAATATAAACAAAAGCATCGACTATATTAACCCTAAAAGTATAATAGACCCAGAAAATAAATAAAGACTTGCATACAAAAAAATAATAATACACTTTGACTAAAGACAAGCACACCTAAGTTAAATTTGTATCAAATTAAAGTTATTTCTAAGCTTAATCGATATTAGATGCATTTTTTGATCTAGAAGCAAAATTGGTGCATATGTTAGAACATTTTTTATTCTTGGTTTCTTTTTAAAATGGTGTTTGGAAATGCTTATATTTTTCTTATAGGCTACTTTTGAACAAGTATTTCTTAAAAGATTCGTTATGATAAAGTTTTTTAAGGATGTATAATTGAATTATATCATTAATTATCAACATTTTTGTTTTATAAATCTATTTCCACTATGTATAAATCTCATAAAAATATTATAAATAATCTAAATACATTATATTATGAAGATGTCTAATAGACCTATTAATGCTACACAAGCATGAAATATATGCTCATTATAGTTTACAAGGTTTTGAACTTCATTATTTTCTAAATATTTTAGTAAACTACTATAGTTGATGCCCTAAACTAGTGTTTGGATTTTTATTTTTTCTTATTTTAAGATCTCAAATGATGCAATAATATTCATGAAAATGGTAATCTGATGGAAAAATTCAATATTCATTTATAAATTCGTAGCTCTATTTTGGTTCGTCTTAGGGCTTAGTTGCAGTCTCTGAAAACTCAGGAATATAAATAGATTCTAGGTCAATGCTAATGATGACCGTTAGTATAATGGTCCCTGTCACATCAGCGCCACATCAACTTTCTCTCTTCAAAACTATACTCAACCACAATTTGCTAATAGTTACCACAATAACGACCGTAACTTTTATCTCCTTTTTTAAAAAAATAATAATAATAAAATAAAAATAATAAAATAATAAAATCTCAAAAAAACATTAAAACCAAGGTAGACAATAAAAGATCTCATTGCACAACACAACATATACAGCTGCGCAACATCTACCTATTGTAAAAGGGAGGTGATTTGCACACTCCTTTAATTGATTGGGACACTCAAAAATATTATGCATTAACATATATACCCATAGAACACTTTTACTCATGTTGACCCTGCAGAGGTATTAATGTCAATACGTCGCAATCAATTAAGAGAGTGCAAATCACCTCCGATTGTAAAAGCAAAAACCCTTAAATTGCTGTAGAGGCTCCATAAAAAGACACCTCATGAAGTCATCAACTAATAGTGTGCTGCTGTTGGAGCTTTGAAATTTTGATCTTCATTACTTGCCATCTTTAAAAAACCAACAAACCACTCTTTCATTTCACACACTCCACTCCATCTCTCTCAAACTCAACCTGTCCCTCCCCCATTTCCTATTTCCTGGCGACAATATTTACTTCACTCCATCTCTCTCAACCTCAGTCCTTTTGATCCCTTCAGCATTTTTGTTTCTTCAGTCACGCCTCCCTTTGTGAATGAATGATGGTGTTTGTGATATAAACTCATACGTTCAAGTATTGTCTTTTGATGAAGGGTATTCACAGTTATTTGGTAATGATAATATGTATTTTTTTTGTGTATAAAATGATGCAATTGTCAAAAAATATTGGGACAAGTGTCCATTTAATCTGTTGCCTGTACAACCGAAACATTGCAAAGGACTTGGGGTGGAACTTGGTCATCTTCGGTCGAGCTAATGGGCACAACTCGGTCACCTACTCAGTTGGGGGGCAACCAACAGAATTGATAGACCCGGTATTTGTCTACGGATAAATTAATACTCCAAATAAACTGTTGTAGTTACAGCAACGACTCCGTAAGACTTTGACACCCTGATACATACCAATATGGCATCAACTATTTTTATGACAACAACAATTGACAAATGTTTAATGTTAGCTTCATATACAGAAAGAAATTATAACTTCTATCATCTTTCAAACATCAACTTTATAACCAGCTTCTACAAGGATATACCAACGCAAACTCGGTTCAAAATGTTCATTTGCTGATTGTGAATTTGACAACAGCATGTTTACACATTGCAATAAAGACCTTAAGGAGCAGAACTACATGACATGGTAAATGTACATGTTCAGACATGTTGAGGACTTGGATGAGTCGCTCACTTGTATCCATATATAAAGTAGTTGTGTGTCCATAGCTGCAAACTCATTTGAAGAACTTTGAGACACTATCAAACAAATTTAAGGCCTTCAGTTCACCTCTTCTCATATCCCTCAATTTCCTCCTTAGTATCTGAAAATTTCCAAAAATCAACGAAGTCAAAAATGTAATCAATTTTAAGGTTATTGACTTTAGGAAGGGGACATAATGAGTGAAATGTGTCCATACATATTGGGTACGAAAGAGGATTCTTTGTTCACTATTGCACAAGTCGACGGCTAGCTGTTTAAGGAACACTTTACGGTTGAGCTGCTTTGGAGATGTTATATCCAAATCCATTGACCCACTTGCCTGTTTCATGGTTGTTAGGAAATATTTTCATTATAATTGTCCTACTGGCTATATATTCAAATTAAGATATCACCAACCAGCATTATGCTATGATTAGTACTTTTTGAGGTGGTTAATGGGAGAGTCGGACCTGCTAGGTAACTGGTCAAGATGGAATATTTAAAAACGGGTAAAAACGAGTTGGGCTGGATGATGTGACCAGAAACCCTTTTTGTCTTTTTTTTTTTTTTTATTATTTTTTTTTTTTTTTTTTTTTTTTTTTTTTATTATTATTATTATTATTATTATTATTTTTATTATTATTTTATTATTATTATTATTATTATTATTTTTTTTTTTTTTTTTGCATAATTAAATTTGCCAAATACGATTACAGGCATCATATTATTTCAATAATCATCTTAAACTTTGGGCGACTTGGACTAATTTCGCCTGTCTACTTTTTAGCTATTTTTATTGATTTTACCCGCTTAACCTGTTAGAATAAAAACATATCCCGAATTGACCATTCATCAGCTTTGGCAACCTATACTAATTTTCGATTCGAACTTTTCTGAAAGAATAAAATTTGTTAAATGAATTTGAGGACGGAAGTAGTTCCTCACCTGTAAAAACTTGGTGTACTTTGATATACTCGATTCACAGCTATCCAAGATGTATTGAAATGCTTGTTCCTCTAGCTCAGGAATTCTGATCTCTTTATTAGTGTTGTTTTTATTTGATGCTGCAGCAGCCATCTGGTATAAAATTTCATCAGAACTTGGTGAAGGATACACTATTATTAAACTCCTGTTTATTTAAAATGTGTCTAACCTCCTCAAATTTTCCACTCATACTCGGTGGACTCACGGCTAAATATGCATATGCCATCAGCTCCAATGGCCAACCCGTGACTTGTAACGGAAAACATTGTGAGCTGGTACAAAAGCAGATCTTAACTGAAAATATCTTAAGTTTGATGACCATTCTACCCCCGCTCAGGGAGATTCAAAAGAAAGGTAACCAACTATTCCAAATTTTACAATGTAAATTTCTCAAATTAAAAGGTGTGAAGTTCAATTTTTGACAAACTTAGGAGTGAATATTAAATTTTGAACAGTATACGAGTAAAGTCCAGATTTGACGGATTTAGAACTCAAATATAGTTCAACTTTGTCAAAACTTCCTTATATTTTTTGAAATTGAACTTTCACACCTTTTGATGAGAATGAAAATGATGCATATTTTTTGTTTCTTCGAAATTCTTTTATACTCACGCTGACAATCCATGCTTCTTCAAAGCTTCCACCTTTTGTTCATAACATTTATCTGATTTTTTAAGTGAAAATGGCAACTCAACCGAGTCACGTGGGTTGGTCCCTTGCCTTGGCACAAACCCGTAAGAAAGCAGCAGTTCTCCATTAGATTTCCTTCCGTATGAAATGAAAACCTACAAGAAGTTCACAAGTATATTTATCATCATTACCTTCCAAGAAATTTTCTTTTGTATGAAGTATTATAAATAAAATACTCTATAGAAAATGATTACCTGCTCACCTGGCTGGTATGGGCGATCTGTTGTGAATACAACTCCCTTTGTTGATTTATCGTAATCCAAAAAGGTTTCCACCTATAGATATGAAATACAACATTATAATTAATTTCACACACCATCAAATTATCTAAGGTCGACTATAGAAAATAGTGGTCAGGAACTTACATCACAACTATGATTTAACATATCTGCCCATGGCACCAACGCAACCCTTCCATCTAACGAAGGTAATCGAACCTGGAAAAGTCATAAGCAAGATCAAGATCATTCACTTAATGGTTTAGATTTGACCAATAGACTTCATATAGTATACTTGGCAGATATGAACTATAATTAGTTACGGAACTCACCAAGCGTGAAAAAAGAATGCCGAAGGACCATCTAAACGTTTCCATATTGTATATCTGCAATTAACATATATAGCTTAGTTAAAAACATGTGGTGGTTTCCACTTTCCATATTGAATACCTGCAATACCTTCATTTGTCCCGTCATCATACCACTTTTTAAGGTACATTTGAGTCATTAAAATATGTTTTATGTGCCGTTTGGGTCATTCTATAGTTCCATCATTTTTATATGAAATTGAATGTTATATATAAATCCAACATTTTTATAGCTAATGACTCAAAATGTACCAAAAAAGAGTACAATGACTAAATCGGACAAATAAAAAGGTGCACTAATATTCTATGTAGAACCCCCTTTCAGCAGCAAAGAAGGTACCTCTTCAGGAAACAGATTAGGATGCTTGGAAAAAATCCTTGCCCTCAAGTCATTGTACCTGAAAAAAGGATTAAAACACACATTAAGCCCATAAGACTTGTCCGCAGATTATAGATATGACTTAAAGCAAAGAAAAAGATCACATACGTTCCCGTTACATTATTGATCCTTTCAATTGCTCGTTCTCTAATCTGGGAAGCCTCCAAGTACCTATCTAATTCTCCACGTGTCCTGAAATACAACAAATATGCTGTAGGGGAAGATACTGAGCATAGATCCATATGTTATTCAGAAGTATATGCAATAACATCAAGAAACTCTTACCAGTATAGAAGTGAGTAAGGTTGTCTTGGCAATGCGGATATATAGTTGCTCCATCTAGACGACTTCATAAGACTTGCCTCACTTATTAGGTAGGTTGCAATCAATGGCCAATCGGGTACATCGTATCTCTTCAAAACTTCACCAGCCTCTGGAAAACTCCACTCCTGATTTCCAACATTCACAGGCACAAGTTCAGATGATATCGCAGGTATGATGTGATTTCAGATGAAAAGATCAAACCATATTTCGGGGATTTTAGTTCCATGCGTCAACATTACAACCTTAAACAACAAGAATTTGTCAAACGCTCAAACAGATTATCATCTGACCAAATACAACTTCAAAGGCATAGCACATCCAAACACAACCCCGTTTGGTTATTAAAAAATCTAAATCTGATTTTTTTCAGAGGTGATTGGGTAAGCTTATTTCAACAGCCTCTCAGCGTTTGCTAATCCGCAGTTTGGTAAAGCTAATAAGCACTTTTGAGTGTATGGATGGTCCAAACAGCTTATGTCTACATATCATCTTCTGAGTTTATTCTATTAAGTTGTTTCGGACAAGCTAATTAACAATAGTTTATCAGCTTACTGAATAAACTAGGGGCGGAGCGGCGGACCTACCCGTGAACCACATGGATTTTTACCGTGCAGTGTAAAATATAAAAAAACAATCTCTATGAAAGGGAAATGATTTGGAGGCATAAAGATATGCCTAAACTTGTATGTCAGTATTATCCCTACAGGTTGCACCTAAGGGATACACTTAATTAGAAACCAATAAAACATTGACACACAAATTTAGGCGTAAACATACAATTGACTATTCGGGTATCCTTCCAGTTCAACTGATAACCATGGTGGAAGGACACCCCCCAAGCCAAAAGCAGTGGACTGCTCGGGTATCCTTCTGAGTTTCAACTAAAAACCATTGTGAGAGGATGCTTGTAAGCCACAACTTCATAAAGGGGCTCAAATGTCTCATCGCCTACCGATATGCACGGGTTGTTACACAAACAATATCTACATACTAACTAATGCTTAAAAACAGCTAGAAGCAACACAAATGCATAATTCAAAATTTCAAATTATAACCAAACCCCATACCGAATCCGCAGAAATAACAAGCGAAGGAGGCACAAACAGCAGCTTCTCACCCTTCCGAATATTATTATTCGCAACCAAACCTCTCTCACCAACTTCCACCTTTTTTATATCCATTTTCTGCTCTGGCAAACCACATTCCCTCAACCATTTCTCCAAGGCAGCAGCATTCTCCACCGAATCAATCTCGCAACCCCACGGTATCCCTTTCGAGCCCACAGCAGCCTTGGAAATTTCACCACTTGTGCTAGTGGGTGAAATAGTGCACCTTATGATTGGTGGTGAAGTTCTACGTAAAGAGAGTGTTTGGAAAGATGGTTTATGGAAAGATGGTGTTTGGGAGAGTGATGGCATGAGTGTTGTTTGGAAGATTTTAAGTGCTTCAGCCATTTTTGGTGATGGAGATGATGAACAAGAACCTTATCTATGTGAGTGAAGTGGATTATATTGTTTGTGTTTGGTCGTTTTTACTGTTAATGTAATGTTTGGTTTTTAAGGTGGTAGTTGCAAGTTTTTCGAATTTGGCCACTAAAGTTTGGTTTATTTTCAACTAAACAAGCTACAAGTACATCTTGACCCAATAAATAAATAAATAAAAAGAAAAAAAAATAGAGACTTTTTTTACTCTAAAATCTTCCTTCCACCTTTTAAATGATTAGAAACAAAGATGAAGTGATGAACTGAAAAAGACATTCTAGATTCTTACCATTTCTTCCATACTCTCTTATTTCTTCTCTCCCTTATCCTATTTTTTTCTCTTCTCTTTCCTTCAAAAACTAACTCGAGAACAAACCGTTAGTTTTGGATTGAAGTCAGTCTAACGCGGCATTGGACTTGATTGTCTTAATTTAGAAAAGAATTCAATCTATTAAGTTGGTGCGGGTTTGTTTATTTATGGTTTATTCCAGAAGAATAACTTAATAGGAAAAGTAAGAAGAGTGATATTTTTCCGACAAGTGAACCATATTTATATAATTATACTTTTCATGCACTTATTCAGCATACAAAACAAACAACAGTTGTTTATCTGCGAACAAACATCTATTGTAGTATCTAGACAGAACTTAATTGATGTTATAATCAAACACAATGAAAAATGGGTAGTGCATCAAATCTTACGGAACATAGAATCAAGTTTGCGGATGAGTGAAGTTCTTCATTTCTTTTTCTTTCTAAAAGGGAGTCTCAATTGAGACCTAAGAAAGGTAATGTTGACCTAAACTGGTTCTACCTGATCGAAAGTTAAAAATGAAATACATTTGAATTGATAATCGATATACTTGGTCGGTTTCAATATTTCTTCAGTTTTTTGTCAGGTCGGTTTATGAAGTTTTAACTAAGGGCAGCAAATTTCGACACGATACGAAGTTAAACTGGTTTGGGTTGAGGATAAACAAGTTTTTGCCAAAAGCATGGCAACTCGTCTAACTCGTTTAATAAATGGGTCATGTTAGGTTGAGTAAGTATTAAACAGATTAATACGTGAACCCATTTAAGTAAATAATCCATTTAAGTAAATAAGCCACTAAAATAATAAAATAAATGGGGTCTTGTTTTGATAGATGTTATACTAACCCGACAACTACGAATTTGAATAGGTCAGCCCGACACAACTCAATTGGCCCCCTAGTTTTAACAAAATAAGACATTCTTAAAAAAAAAAGTGTTCCGTTTTGCTAAGAGAGGAAGGTATGGTGAGTAACTTAAGTTACTCATTCGGGCCCCACTGAGTGCCACATCAACTTAACAAACCTCCCCTTACAACCCCCTTCACTCACAACTAACTACAACTTACTCATTTGGGCCCCACCACTTACAACTTTTTTTTTTATTCATTTCATTAAATAAACTAAATTCATTTTATTAAATTAAAAATACACTACTAGAAAATAAAACATAGGAAAGTAAAACNTATGCTTCTGCCATTTTTGGTGATGGAGATGATGAACAAGAACCTTATCTATGTGAGTGAAGTGGATTATATTGTTTGTGTTTGGTCGTTTTTACTGTTAATGTAATGTTTGGATTTTAAGGTGGTAGTTGCAAGTTTTTCGAATTTGGCCACTAAAGTTTGGTTTATTTTCAACTAAACAAGTTACAAGTACATCTTGACCCAATAAATAAATAAATAAAAAGAAAAAAATATATACTTTTTTACTCTAAAATCTTCCTTCCACCTTTTAAATGATTAGAAACAAAGATGAAGTGATGAACTGAAAAAGACATCCTGGATTCTTACCATTTCTTCCATACTCTCTTATTTCTTCTCTCCTTTATCCTATTTTTTTCTCTTCTCTTTCCTTCAAAAACTAACTCGAGAACAAACCGTTAGTTTTGGATTGAAGTCAATCTAACGCGGCGTTGGACTTGATTTTCATAATTTAGAAAAGAATTCAATCTATTAAGTTGGTGCGGGTTTGTTTATTTAGGGCTTATTCCAAAAGCATAACTTAATAGAAAAAGTAAGGAGGGTGATATTTTTCCAACAAGTGAACCATATTTATATAATTATACTTTTCATGCACTTATTCAGCATACAAAACAAACAACAGTTGTTTATCTGCGAACAAACATCTATTGTAGTATCTAGACAGAACTTAATTGATGTTACAATCAAACACAGTGCAAAATAGGTAGTGCATCAAGTCTTACGGAACATAGAATCAAGTTTGCGGATGAGTGAAGTTCTTAATTTCTTTTTCTTTCTAAAAGGGAGTCTCAATTGAGACCTAAGAAAGGTAATGTTGACCTAAACTGGTTCTACCTGATCGAAAGTTAAAAATGAAATACATTTGAATGGATAATCGATATACTCGGTCGGTTTCAATGTTTCTTCAGTTTTTTGTCAGGTCAGGTCGGTTTATGAAGTTTTAACTAAGGCCAGCAAATTTCGACACGATACGATAAACGGCACAAAATTAAACAGGTTTGGGTTGAGGATAAACAGGTTTGGCCAAAAGCAGGTCAACCCGTCTAACTCGCTTAATAAATGGGTCGTATTTAACTTGAGTAAGTATTAAATAGATCAACCAGTGAACCCATTTAAGTACATAAGCCTCTAAAATAGTAAAATATATAACTTGGTTTTATGTTGGGTTAGGATTAAATATATCTTGTTATGTGCTTAATATGAGTAAATTATGATTAGTGTAATGGTTGTGTAGTTATTTGCATGTTATTTTTATTGTTTTTTAAATCATTATATCATTTTTGGCTTTAAACTAGTTAAATCGACAAATCACAAGCCTTATTCATCGCTTGAACTATTTATTTTAAAAGGTTAAACATTTCACAAACGGGTTACACGTGTTATCCAGGTATAAATTACGGTTAAGTTTCTTGACACGATTATTAAACGAGTTTTGTTTTGATAGATGTAACCCGGCAACTAACGAATTCAAATGAGTCAACCCGAAACGACTCGATTGCTGTCCTAGTTTTAACAAAATAAGACATTCTTTACAAAAAAAAAAAAAAAAAAAAAAAAAAAAAAAAAAAAAAAAAAAAAAAAAAAAAAAAAAAAANTGGGGATCGAGTCCCCGTCGGGTACGGATTTTTTTGCCATCTCTACCCACACCTTCCGCTCTAAGCAATCTATCCCATCCCATTCCATATTCCCATATATGAGCGGTGTGTGTAAACAGTAAACAGGCAAGTTGTACCTTGTGCATGAGATCTTGCACAATGTTCACACACACCTCCTCCACTCCTATCTCCTCCTGCACCTTCCCTTCCCTCCAACACCAAAACCATAAAATTCCCAAAACCCCATTTTTCAAGTCCCATCATTTTTCACAAACTAAAAACACAATATTATTGAAGTTCCCTCATCAAAAGGGTAAAAGAAGAAGAATATGTTTTCAAATATGTAAAAGCTCATTGGATACTGACAAGTCACAAAAATCTGACTTGGAAATACAAGAGGAGGATAAGATGAAAAATGAAAATAATGGTGGTGGTGGTACGACGTCGTTTTTGATATTGGCGTTGTGGGGTGGACTTATGTATTATGTTTTTAATCTTGCTCCTAATCAAACTCCGGTAATATCATTTTGTTAAGAGGGTGTTTGTGTTATTTTATATACGGGAGGGCTTTATGTGTTCATAAGCCCTTTTTTTCTGGCTTATTATAAGTTTATCAAGTTTGAGCTTATGGTTTTATAAACTCATAAGCTCGGCATGTATGGTAAAACCGTAAAACAAGCAGCCCTTTATTTGATACAATGTGCAAATTTCATATTAACGTACCATAAAAAGTTTATAATTGACCTGTTATAACTTTTTTATATCCTAGATTGATAAATGTGTTAGTTTATGGAATTTACGCTAACAGACTTGATTTTGGCTTGAGTAGCTTGAAGTTATATAAATTATAGATTTATAGTTACATACTTGCATGTTACATAAGGGCCTCAATAAGTTTGATAAGATCTGTAGGCAAACTTCAATAAGCTCGATATCGTCTTGTTGTATGTTTCGAGCTCATTGTTTGGTTCAAGCTCGAATAACTCGATAAAGGATAGACCTGTTTTGCAACCTTATATAAGACTCTGCTAGTTGAAACACTTGTTAAACCTTATTATTATTTTGCAGTCAACAGATATGTATTTGGTGAAAAAGCTTTGTTTTTTAATCGGTGACGATGGTTTCCAACTGAACCAAGTGATTGTGTCTCTTTGGAACATTATGGGGTTATGGCCTTTAGTGTACTGTATGCTGCTGATTCCATCAGGCAGAAGGTAAGCCATACTGATCTTGTTGGTCATATTTATGGGGTTTGGTTTAATCGGTTACGTGGGTGTTTGGCATTGCTTTTTAAAGATCAGAATATGGAATTATCTGAATCAGATTGTCAGCTGTAGGAGATGGTGCATGTTGTTTATTAAGGATAAACATGTAGAATGGCCTCTATTGGCTGCCGGTTTGACCCGTGAATAATCATAATCAGTTTGACCGTACCCAAACACTAGAAGCGGATTATTGTGACTTGAAAACACAATAAACAGATAATGACTTTCAAAATGCAATACCAAACACCTCCTAAAAGTTGGTTTATTGCTTATAGGTTCTTCATTTCTTGTTTATAAATAACTTGCACTTCATATAATTTTGCAGCTCAAAAGGGAATGTACCTGTCTTCCCGTTCCTGATACTCTCATTCTTCTTGGGTGCATACGCTCTTATACCTTATTTTGTTCTTTGGAGACCACCACCACCAGCTATTGAAGAATCGGAGCTGAAAAGATGGCCTATTAACTTTTTGGACTCAAAAGTGACAGCAGGGGTAAGGATTTAAACGCAAAACTTCAAATTTCTCCAAACTGTGGAATATCCGCTTATATATTCGGCGAATTTTGATACCTTAATTTTGTTTCCGGGCCAGAAGATAATCAAGTTCTATCGCTTGGGTATAGTGGGACTGATAACTGATTTTCTGAATAGTGAATTTTTATATATTCGTGCTGTGGTGTAATCTTATGCTTTTTTTTTAATTGCTTCCTAAATCCAGTACAATAACTATGAACCAGGTAATATTTGCTGTAGGATTAGGTCTAATCGTGAACGCTGGCTTAGCCACTGGGGACAACTGGAAGGAGTATCTCCAGTACTTTGGAGGGAGTAGACTCGTGAGTCTCCTATTCAAGGTTAAATCCAGTCATTAATTAAGCTAAAAAATGGGATGCCACTAAAACATTCTTTGTTTTTTGTAGATACACGCAACTAGCCTCGACTTTGCACTGCTATCTACCTTTGCTCCTTTTTGGGTGTACAACGACATGACTGTTCGAAAATGGTGAGACACTAAAACTATCGAATTCTTCATGTTAGTAATTATGAAAAGGAGCTTGAATCCATTATACATATACTATGCCTTTGCAGGACTGACAAAGGATTTTGGCTTGTTCCCTTGTCGGTGGTTCCGTTTCTCGGTCCTGCTTTATACCTTCTTTTGAGGCCATCTTTATCATCAGTCACTGCTGCAAGCTTGCCTGCATTAAAAGAGGAGTGATGCGTGTTTCTTTTCTGATCTAAGGAGCTATTTGATTGCCTGCACTTAGAATAGAAAAGAAATGGTCAAATGCACTTGGAAAGTTGGAATGTAGATTTTTGTAAAGGCCTTGGAATGTAGATAATAAGTGCAACTTCTCTGGCATCTTTTTGAAGGAATGTAAGATGTATTTGTAACATACGCAACAATATGATTTTAGCTCCTGATACCAGGCTGAAAAGGGTCTCGATGATGTCTAGCATCACTCAAGGAAATAATAACCTGAGTATCATGATCTCAGGAGTATACTATATTTTCAGTACCAGCCCCAGTTTTATACATCTCACAATCTGTGATAAAGACTATTTCATACATCAATGGTGACTATAATTATATGACTAAATTTACCTAACACATGTTTTTGACACATGAGTAGTTACGTCACTCCTTTAGATGTGAGCAACTTTCATGCAAGCAAAGTCTTCAAACTTCAAAAATACTTATCTTGGGAATTTGTTTCCTTTTAAGCGTGTTACCACATCCTGATTCAAAACATATAGCTAACAAGAACCATGGTCTGTATCTTAAGATTAAGATGAATCAGTATTAAATCCGTTTAACTAGGATTGTAATATTGTATCGTGATTCACCTAGTTAGAATGATATATCAACACAACTCTGACTGATGCACAAGCTCAACAATCATCTTCTATTAGAATAGCTTATAGCTTATAAGTGAAAAACTATTAAGCAAACATATGAGTCTTGTACATGATCATCGTGTTACCATATATGGAAAAACTAGAAATGAAATATATCAAAGCGATGACAGAGCTCTCTCCTAACTCGACAAGAAAAGAAAAAGACAAAAGATGCAGCTGCATCACGCGTATAGTTGTAGCAGATCATCCTTAAATTTGGCTTTCAATTGTTCCCTTTTCAACTTAAGAGCGGCTGTTACTAATCCTGATTCAGGGGTCCAAGGATCTGCCATCAGCTTAATTTTTGCAGGTGTTTCAAACTTGTCTAACTTCGCGTCTTTTGCTGCCTGCACAAGATTCAATAAATTTTCGTGAACCCTTGATCCAATGCTTAATTAATAATCCAGAAAGAAATCTGAATAATTATGTTACAAGATCATTGTTTTCCCTCAACTTTATAAACAATTTAAACGGGTTGGGCAACGAATTGACATGGGTTTGAAACTGTATATTTAGTGAACATCTATACAGGTTGGCCAACCTACGAACTCTTTTATGGCAATCTCTTTATAAATAATTAATGAGCTAAATATGATATAAAACTATGATATCACTTGGTAATTTTGCCCTCTACACAGATTCAAGATATTCATAGTTAACGACTTAACCCTCAATCCAGTACTAAACTTAATACTTCAGAAAGAATGATATAACTACTTTACACAATCATCCCTTCCCCTCATTTTCATTAACAGTTATAGATCCTGCATTTTATATATAAAAGTCAAGTAAGCTAGGTGACAAGTCAATACAAATTGACCCACCTACTGCAAACGCTTTTTAGTCCGTTTGTCAACTTTATAAATAGCTAATGTGCTAAACATGATTAATATACTACAATAGTATGATAATTATTCAGTTTTTTTAATTAAATGATATAGAAGGTCTTGTCCACAAACTAAAAGGTAAAAGGTATCGAAAAGAGAGAACATACCTTAGCAAGGGATTGCTGAACCTCTGAGACGGTTTCTTTTTTACCACACAAATCAGCAAAATCATTGAAACTAATTCCAGCACTTTGGGCCCATTGCTCCAGAACCTGACGGGCAGGGACAACTAAGGCGACACAATATGTGTGGAAAGGATCGGCGTGTAACATTACATTTTCTACGTATTTGCTTGATGCAAGCGCTGCCTCAACCTAAAATCAAAACATCATGATAATAAAAAACATATCAGCCATCATATAAACGAGACGAAAATACACAAAAACACAAAAAGATGCAACTTTGAAGATAATTATAATCCCGTCCGATCTTTTGGCACTTTGTATTATCAGAAATTCAGAATCATTAGGAAACGTGGTCTGTTGATATACGGAGTGTGTATGTGTGTTTGAAAGGGATAATGTGATTTTGAACAAACAGATTCAGATAATCAGCTATAATAGGAATGGATTCTAGGAGATAATGTCTGCGTGTAATCATTGTTTTTTTACATTTAACAAATTCAAATCATTTAAAATACTACTGTATTACATAATGACATAATAAAAAACATACTCTGATAATGTAAGGGGTTGAAAACTTATTGTTGGAACTAAAATTTGTAATAACAGATGATCAACCTCAAAATGCAAACCCAAACCCCCACCCCCTATAGTTTGAACACGCACCTTTCCCAAGGAGATGTACTCTCCATGTTGTAGTTTTACAATATCCTTCTTTCTGTCAATGATTTCAAGGCATCCATCAGGGTGGAACCTCCCGATATCCCCAGTATAGAACCAACGCATCCCATTTTCATCAACCTACACCAACAAGTCAGAGATCAAGAAAAAAAACCTATAACTGAGTCGACATGAGCAATGCAATGAACATACCTTGTAAACTTCATTAGTTTTTTCCTCATTATTGAAGTAACCAGCAGTTACACTATACCCACCAACTACAACTTCACCTCGGGGCATTGGTTTGTCCGATGTTAGATATCCGCCTTCATCCCATGAAACAAGCTGCAATACAAGTAAAAAATATACATATAAACAAGATCTAAAATTAGATTTAAAAAAATATATATATATATATTTTTTTTTTTTTTTTTCCGTAAGTTTCAGCACCTTAATATATGCACAAGGAAGTGGTGGACCAACGCGCCCAACGGAATTATCATCCGCCTCAGAGAAAGCAGCTCCAGCACATGTTTCGGTTAGTCCATATCCTTGACCAATTGGAGCCCTGAAAAGTGTACAAGAAGATGTATACAATTAACGCAGATTTTAAAAAGACAAATTTTAAATAACCACTGCATATAAAATAGTAACTAGTAAGTTAACATTTTATCTCATTCAATTCCTACAGGCCAACAAAACATGATAAAAGAATGTAATGATCCACTCCTGTACCATGTCCAACTTCATTCCAACCAACGAAACGGACCCCATGGTTTTTAATACAATACCACCAGAAACTCAATAAAATTGTGTCTTGGATTCATAGAAGGCAATGAAATATTTACCCGACGCAGACATTAATAAATTTCTGGGTATCTGGAGCCAAAGGAGCACCACCACAGAGCATGAAACGGATGTCTCCTCCAAGTACAGACCGAATCTTCTTAAAAACAACGGCATCCCACAATAGCTTCTCTAACCCCCATGCACCTAACCAACTTCCATCTACTGCTAGCAAGCGTCTTTGGAAAGCAATGTTGAAAAGTTTTTTGGCCAAACCTCCCTTTTCTTCAACCTACAATATTTCAATAATAATAAGAAGCAATAAGATAGAGTGAGATATAATTTCTTTCAACTGAAAGCCTGATATAGACCTTCTTTACTACTCCATCTCGGACACGATCTAAAATAGCTGGAACTGATGCCATTAAAGTTGGTTTCAACATTGAAGCATCTCCCATGGTTCCTTTCTTGATTTTATTTGACGTGTCTGTTAAAGTAAGTGCTGAACCATAACCGATGGAACTACCTGCAGTTAACATTACAACCTGCACAACAACAGCATTAATGACAATTAATAAATTGGTTAAATGGCCCCGCTAGTTTATGTAAAAAGGATTCATTAGAGGTGCCATTCAACCCATTTACCAAGTAATGGGTTGATCCGATTTTGATTTAACTCAAACAGGCCAAATGGGTCAGCTTCCCGGGAACGGGCTAGATAGGTCGAACATGTAACAACTGAAAGTTACTTTGATAATATTATTTTGTCATCAAAATCTAGCACATACATAATTATAAATTTTTTGATGAACTGAAAAATAAGTGTTTGCAAGTCAACCCATCCCAACTGTCCAAGATAACCTGTTTCAACTCAAACCCATTTTTCAAACACTACCCAAACCGCAAACCATCCATGTTGCTACCTTTAGAGCTTATGCATAATGTTACCTCAGCAGCCAGTTCAAAAATATGAGCCAGTGGTAAGTACGCCATGTACACATCATTAGGCCCAATATTCGGGATCACAGTCATAACCGCAGCTGCAGTTGATACTATATTCCCATGAGTCATCATCACCCCCTGTAAAAAAGCACAGATTATGCACCGTTTACATAAGACCAATATGTATGAAAACTAAGAGTTTAAAGGAAAATTCAAACCTTAGGTAAACCTGTGCTGCCACTTGTATACATGATAACTGCAACATCTTTCTTGATAGGCAGTCTAACAGGAACCGGGGTCTCCTGTCCCATTTTCTCAACTTCCAAGAAAGAAGAGATTTTCCAATCACCAATATTAGTTAAAGCTTCGGTATTATCACTTTCAAAGTAGATCACATTTTCTACGGTTTTCAGGCTCGAGCTAACTGCAGCCACTTTTTTCAATAGCTTGGAATCACAGATCAAGGTTGATGCTTTAGTCTGTCAAAAATTTATATCATCAAAAAATTTATGAGAGCTAAAATAATACTAAAATCATATAAGAAGTTTTCGCGAGTTCCCACCTCATTAAGAGAGTGCACTAGAGCATCATCGCCTAATGATGCATATATGGTCACAACAGTAATGTTCTGCCTGAAGCATCCTTCAAATGCAATCAGCCATTCAGCTCGCGTGTCAGAAAAGATAGCGATACGGGTATCAGGGTCATGACCAAGCTGAATCAGTCCAGATGCAAAGTGGGAAACCCGTTCAAACACCTGCCCGTATGTCTCCCATTGAAACTCCCCGAGGTGAAGCTTCTCAAATTTTCTTTCGTCGCTACCAGAAACAAAGCTTCTCTCTATCAGCTTTCTTGTACCAAGAAACCGATGCTGTGAATGCTTCTTACATGATTGCTCAAAGAGTGCAGCCATAGTTGTAGCCCCTTCCCATGGGACGTCAACTAATTTTTCTGATCTGACATTTCGCATGGCTAAACCTGCCTCTCCACCAACTTGAACTGGAACACCTCTCTGTTTCAGCTTCTTCTTCCCCGCAAACATTGAAGAAAGAATTAGTGGTACAACAATGGCGACAATCAGCGCAATTGCAGCACCATATGATTTGTCAGTTAAAAAGGAGCCACTAACATCCATCTGTTCGGTGGTAGGAGCACTAATAGGACTTCCCTCTGAATCAGCCATTATATGTAATCCAAAACGTCAATATGGTATTACCCTGAAAGGCTACAGATAATTCAATCAACTTATTTGTATGAAATATGAATAGTAACTGTAACAAAGGCAAAAAAGAATTGATTGCAGATTTCAGACAACGACTCAAATAGGATTTATATGCATTCACTTGACAAAAAAAACTGCTACGAAGAAGCGCATAAATATAACTACTCTCCTCTGTCCCAAAATTATTGTCCGTCTTATTAATCAAGTTTGTCTCATAGTAATTGTCCATTTTATGAATAATTACCAACTTTCTACTGCTACCCGTAATTACATTTAAAACTGCATCAACTGTAAATTCCTAATTCCTAAAATCCGTAAAACTGGTTTAGGTAACTAAAAAAAACATTCATTAAACTATGTTATTTTTCATTGTAGAAAATCAATTTGGGAGGGAGAGAGTAATGTCTATGCAATAAGAAAAGCAAGTATAATGAAAGTATAGTCCGCCACTGTTTGTAACTAAGTGGGTCCCTTAACTGCAATTATCACGGACATACAAGTTTAGGCATAGAGCATCCACAATGGCTCAAGTGGTGAAAAGCTTTTTACTATTCAAAGAAGTCTTTTTAATGAGTTTTTGCCATTGCAACCAAGGCTTTTTGAAAAGCTTTTCAACAAAGACTTCGTAAAGCTCAAGTCTTTGCTCCAAGCTTTAGCCACTAAATGCTTTATGCAGGGGCGGACCCAAGCATAGGGTTTGGGGGGGCGGTGCCCTCCACGACTCGCCGAAAAAGTTCAGATTTTAGTGTAAAAAAAATTTTTTGGGACCATTTTATTAAAGTGCACCCCACCAAAAAATCAAATTGCCCCCCACCTTGAAGCCAAAAATGTAAAAACCTTGGTTTTTAGAGTAAAAAAAATAAAAATTATGACCTTTTTATTAAAGTGCATCACGAATTTTATAAAAAAAAATTTTTTTGCCCCCCGCCATGGAAAATCCTGGGTCCGCCACTGGCTTTATGCATTAAATGCATCAAGTCTTAAAGACTTTTACCATTGCTCATGCTCTAAGCCTCCCAAATTGTAAACCACGGTTACAAAATTAGTTATAGTCACGTTGATTTGGTTTCTCCTAATCCTAGGCTTTAATCTCACTACAATCACGAAATTCTATATCCTAAAAAAAAACACAAACACTCATCCTAACAGCTAACAATGAATCAACTAATAATAATAATAATATAATATGATAAAATTTACAACACATATAAAGCAAATAAAGCAAACGTAAACCTTACGGTAATAACATTTAACGATTACTAACCATTAGGTGATAAAATAAAACCCTAAATAATGAAATCATGTAAATACGATCACAATATAAGTTGACGAGACGGTGATTGATGAATTAACGAATAAAAAAGATTGCATTTGAGAAAATAATACTACTAGTAAATATATAGATATACCTTTATTAGGAATGTGAGATTAGAATTGTTGTTTTGGGTGGTGTTTAATTTATTTAGCAGAGAAGAAAACCAGGGAGAGTGTAAATATATGCGTGAGTTTTAGAAAGCGATGAAGGAAGGAATGCCATATAAATATTTTTTGATTCTTTCTAGAAAAATACTCCCCTCCGTCCCGGCCTGGCCTGTCGACCTTCCCTTCCCTTGTCCCTTTGTCCACGTTTCATTTTTTTAAGAGAAATGATACATGAACCTAAAACTAGACCTAATTGTGGACCTAAAAATACGTGGCATCATCCTGATGGCTGCAGACAGGGACCCACTTATTTTACAACCCATCAGGATCATGCCACATGTGTTTAGGTCCACTTTTAGGTCAATTTTTAGGTGTATGTATCATTTCTCTTTTTTTAACTACTCCGTATCAAATTACTTTTACTTAAACTAGACGAGTACCCGTGCATAGCAACGGGATTTTATAGCGACAGATAGTTTATTGATAAAAGAAAGTTTATAGGTTATAAACGAAAAATAATAAAAGTTTGAAGATTTGGGAATTTAACATAATGTTTTGAAACCCGGTTCGACCCGGGTGGTTCAACCGTTCCGATCGAAAAATAGGTCGATTTAAACCGGGTCAACTTGCTAGGTTGGGTCGAAAACGGGGCAAATTAAACTGGGTCAACCCGTTCGGGTTTGAAGCGTCCCGGGTCAACCCGGTTTTTGTTTTAATTGGTTGTATTTAATTTGATAAATATGTTTTTAATTAGTTGTACAATGTGAATAAATCATTGTACTTTTAAGTAATGGATAATGTTTTGAAACCCGGTTCGACCCGGGTGGTTCAACCAGTTGAACCGTTCCGGTCAAAAAATAGGTCGATTTAAACCGGGTCAACTTGCTAGGTTGGGTCGAAAATGGGTCAAATTAAACCGGGTCAACCCGCCGTGTTTGAAGCGTCCCGGGTCAACCCGGTTTGTGTTTTAATTGGTCATATTTAATTTGTTAGATATGTTTTTAATTAGTTGTACAATGTGAATAAATCATTGTACTTTTAAGTAATGGGGTGTTTTAATAAGAGTATTAAATGCATTTCAATATTTCCTTATATACATTTTCAACATTTCAACTTTTCACTTTTATTGACTTTTCCACTTTCACCTTTGACCATTTTTCGTTTATAGATAGTAAAGATTACCATGATATTATTATTATCGACTTTAAAAAATAGTAATTAATCTATACTAATTATAACGCATATTGCACCTTCTCTCATATTTAATTTTTAAAATTTTCATATTTAGATTTTAAGTATAATACAAGTGATAAAACATAAAGAACAAGTATTTAAAGCACAATATTTTAAGGTCAACATATCTCTTACACATGTACAATTAATACACCCCATTACATATTAATACAAGTCACAAAACACAAAGCAAAATGATTTAAAGCACAAGTATGTACATGTACAACATTCTGTCGAGCAAAGTTATACTTCTTAATTAAAAAAAAAAAAAAAAAAAAAAAAAAACACATTTTTTTATAATTATTTTTGCACTATTCAAATTGTAAAAACCCAGATCTTACTTCACCCAAACACACAAAACCCTTTTCACAATCTTTCAGAAAGCTACGTTTCCAAGATCCCTTTTTTTTCCAATCAAGATTTAGGAACTTGATTGCTTTAAACGTTAGATATGTGAATGAAGGTTATGTCTATAAACATTAGAGGGTTGGGTTCTGATGATAAAAAAGGGTGGATCAAATCTATTCGTCAAAAAGAGTGTCCAGATATGATTGCTTTACAAGAAACCAAGTGCGGTGCAATCGATGAGTTTGTGATCGAGGATATGTGGGGATGCGGGAACTTTGGATATGTCCAAAAAGAGGCTACTGGTAATTCAGGAGGACTATTGCTCATGTGGGATAGTAATGTTTTTTCGTGTAAGCAAGCTGTTGGAGATGATAGATTCATTGCAGTAAAAGGTGAGTGGAAGGGCATTAGTGGTTATTTATTCTTTGTCTGCATTTATGGACCTCATGTGGGTACATTGAAAACATCGTTATAGGGTAGACTATTAGACCTCATGAGTTGCGGGAATGATGCTTGGTGCTTATGCGGGGATTTTAATGAAGTTAGATGTGAGGGTGATATGAAGAACACACAATATAACGCAAATAAGGCTGACGAGTTTAATGAATTTATAAACTTGACTCAGCTTGTTGAAATCCCTATGGGGGGGGGTAGGCAATTTACAAGAATCAGCGACGACGGTTTTAAATTTAGTAAGTTGGATGGATTTTTGGTTTCCAAGGAATTTAGAAGTAAGTGAACTAATTTGGCGGTGGCTGCATTGGAACGAAAATTATCTGATCATTGTCCAATTTTGCTAAAAGATATGGACATTGACTATGGTCCTAAACCATTTCGGGTTTTTGACATATGGTTGGAAGAGGCATACATAAATCAGATAGTTTCCAGCGCATAGAGTAAGGAGGTCAAGGGGTCTCGACCAGATTGCATGTTCCGAGATAAACTTAAAAATGTCAAGGTTGCTTTAAAAGAATGGAGTAAGGTGAGGTTTGGAGCATTGGATGAGTGCATTGAAACACATAGGAAAAATGCTATGAAGTGGGAATTGGAAGCCGAATCTCGTGACTTAGAAGAAAGTGAGTTATCAGAATGGTTGGAGGCAAGGCGGGCATAGATTGACAAAGATAGAGAAAAGATTTGTATGCTCAAACAAAAGGCAAGAGTAAAGTGGGACAATGAAGGTGACGAGAATACCAAGTTTTCCACGCAATGATCAAGAGGATGAATAACAAAAATAGTATACGCTGTTTAATGATCAATGGAATATGGTGTGAAGATCCGAAGAAAATCAAAGATGAGATGTTTCATTATTATAAAACAATATTCACAGAATGCAATAAGGCTAGACCCATTTTTATGTGTGATAGAGTGGCTAAGCTGTCAGATGGCAATGCCTCATTGTTGGAAGGTGTAACCGAAGAAAAGGAGGTATGGGAAGTGGTGTGTGCCTGTGGAAGCAACAAGGCTCCTGGTCCTGACGGATTTAATTTTCAGTATATTAAGAAGTTTTGGGATATAATCGAACGCGATTTAGTCGTGGCACTTCGATGGTTCTGGGAAAGCATGGAAGTGTCAAAAGGGTGCAATGCATCCTTTGTGACGCTCATTCCTAAAGTAAATGATCCCATCAGGCTTAAGGACTTCCGTCCCATTAGCTTGATTGGTTACTATTACAAAATAGTGTCTAAGATTATGGCCGAGAGAGTTAAGAAGGTGATTGGAAATGTAGTGGGTGAGGTTCAAAATGCTTTCATTCAAGGGAGATATATATTGGATGGCATCCTCATTGCAACTGAAACTGTGGATTATATGAGAAAGAAAAAGAAGAGGGGTTTGATACTAAAGGTTGATTTTGAGAAAGCGTACGATTTTATTAATTGGAAATTTTTTATTGATACTATGAAACGAATGAATTTCGGAGATAAATGGTGTAGACGAGTTGAAGCATGTTTAACATCGTCATCCATGTCTATTTTGGTAAATTGGTCTCCTACGAACGAGTTTTGACCGGAGAGGGGGGTGAGACAAGGAGATCCACTGGCTCCTTTCTTATTCATTTTAGCGGCCGAAGGTTTAAATGCTATTGTTCAGGAAGCGGTCACAAAGCGTATTTTTAAGGGAGTTCTTGCGGGAAATGACGAGTTATCTATCTCACATCTTCAATATGCTGATGATACAATATTTTTTGGGGAGTGAGATATAGACAATACGCAAAACTTAATGTGTCCATTGAAATGTTTTGAGGAAGCTTCGGGACTTAAAAGTAAATTTATATAAAAGTAGACTATACGGTGTGGGGGGGAAGTGGAAGATATGGCACGACATATTTGTTGTAGTGTGGGGGAGATTCCATTTCTGTATTTGGGGCTTCCGATTGGCGCAAACACAAGTCGAGTTAGTACTTGGAGACCCGTGGTCGAAAAGTTGAAGAAGCAACTATCTGAATAGCGAGCTAAAACGATGTCATTTGGTGGAAGGTTGACGTTGATTAAATCAGTTCTTGGCAGTTTCCGTTGTATTTGTAAAACCCACATTTCCATGATACGTTTAAATTACCAAAATGTCCCTAATTTTAATTTTTTTAATACCACTTAAATAAATACCAAATAAATCCCATACACTTTGAAATTAGCTAAATATGATCTGTTATATTTTTGTGTGAACATTTTAACAATTCTAATTGACCTAAAAATATGTGTCACGCCTAAATAATTAAATATAGGCCGAATGGTATTTTAAGTTGTATACTTTTTGTTAAAATTAAAAGATAAGCTCAAATAATTATGGTAACTTGGAAAATCAGAGATTTGGTCATCCCATATCACCCTTGGCCGAAATTAACTCCCCCCTCTCCTATAATTATTCATTTTGATTCATTTCCCATTTAAACAAAATCAAAAAACCCTAGAAACCACAAAAATCCATTCGGCGGCTAAACAATTTTTGGAAGCTCTTGAGTATTTTTCCTGGACGTGTTTGGAGGCTAGGAAGGTGGAAAAAATAGTGAAAATGGCGGTGGTACTCTGATTCAAAGTCTGGGAATTTTTCTTTGTTCGAATTATTTGAATCCGAAGATTTTAAGCTCGTTCTTTCATTTGATCCTTCAAGGGTAATTTTGTATCACTCTTTTCATCTATTCGATCCATAATAAACATAATAAAAATGGCCATGCATGTTATATGAATCGTATGAATTAAAAAGAAATCAAAAACCCTAAAAAGTCGACTAAACTATAAATCGGGTATATTTATTTTATTATGCCTCGATCTGAATTTTTCTGCATTTATTATATGTTATGTAACCTAAATAAAATCAGATCTAATGTATATGAAGCTTGTAAACATCGTTTTGAGTTTTTTCTTGTTATATCGATTCAAAGAAATTGTATGAGCTAGGGTTAGGGTTCTTGGCAATTTTAATGCATTAATTGGTATTTTAGGATGTTGTAATAATTGTGCTAATGATTGAGGAAATTAGGGTTAGGGTTTTGTGAATTTAATTAGAACCGAATGGAATTATTAAAATTAAAAGGGTGTGTTTTGTAATTAATTAAACTTGAGGGTTTTTTATGTACATTATTTAAGACCTGGGAAATTCGTATAAAATGTAATACCAGGGGGTTAAGTGTAAATTTTGTAATTTAAAAGGATTTATTGGTAAATTAATATATTTATATATATGATTTATATTTTATTTAAATTAAGGGTTGTTTCGTAAATTATGGAAAGTAAAGGGCTGTTTTGTATAAATATGATATTAAGGGATTAAATGTGTACTTTTGATAATCAAGGGTTAAATGTGGTTATTTGGTTAATTATGTGATTTATATGTTAATTAGATAATTAAAAGGTTTAAATTGTAAATATGATAACTAGAAGGACTAAAATGTAAATATGAACATGATGTGCATGTTTCGACTTGAAATTCATGGAGGGGCTGTTTGTGAAATTTTTGTAAAGTATGTGACTTATGTGTTAATTTTATTAGTTAATGGTTTAATTATGGCAAATGGATAAATTAAGGGATTAATATGTAACTTAGGAAACTAAAGGGGTATAAAGTGTAAATTGGCATTCTTGGCTTATGTGACTTATGTTTATGTGTTATAATAAGAATATTTTCACTTGTGACCCTTAACTTGTTAAATTGAACTTTTAACCCTAATTTATATTAAGTTACTATTTGAAACCCTAATCTTGGAAATCTTGTACAAAATGAAATCCTTAACATGTGAGGCTATGGAAACTTGTTTAAATGATAAAACTAACTATTATGAATATGATAATATTTGGAAATTTGCTAAATTTGGGAATCTGCTAATTATGGAAACCTGCTATTTATGGAAAGTACTATTTATGGAAACCTTCTAGAATTGGAAACCTTCTAAATAAGGAAACTTACTAAAAATAGAAGGTCTTCTAAAATGCTTAAACTACTTAAAGTGGGAAGTTACTAAAAATGGAAATATAACTAAAAGAGGTAACTTACGTGATTTGAACTCTTCTTAATTCGAATCCACTCTCTTCTAGGTTCGGTTAAGCGGGATTGACCTTTCTCCTTTCGTTTGATCTCGCTTTGTTTGACTCGGCAAAGGTACAGATATTCCGTACTCTTTCAGTAAGAGTGCACACTTCCTCTCTCTTGACCTTGTCTTTGATTTGTTATCGTCTCCGTTTGATCTTGATTATGATCCTTCGAACTTGGCTCTATGATTGATGTGTTTCACCGGTATTTGCGATCCTATTGTTATTCGTTTAAACTCTTATGACCCGTTCGATAACCTTTTGTGACCTTAACCTTTGAACCTTTGTGAGACTTTGGATACTCTTTGGGATATTGTAACGGGAGGTGAAACCCTTATAAGACTTTGAATGTTCTTTTGGGATAATATAACGGGAGGTGAAATTTCTTTTCTTAATTATGATATGGAAACATTTAAAGGAGAAACTATTTTATAATGGCACTTTTAATATGATTTTAAGACCACTTTTATATGGGATTTTATAAATTCATAGAGATCACTTTTAAAGAATATTTTACGAGAACCTTCATTAAAGAATCACTTTTATAAATGATATCTTTTGGAAGACCTTTGCTAAATGAACCCTTGTTATAAACTTTTTAAATGAGATTGTACTACGAACTTTTTTTTTTAAACAAGTGATGGGAACCTGCTAAATTGAACTTTTGTTTTAAACTCTCATTATGACCCTTTGATTTATGAACTATGGGACTTTGGAACTTGGAATAGTGAACCTTGTGGATTGGGAACTTTGGCTTTGACCACTCTATTTTGACCCATTGATATTACATCTTTGATTGATCCTTTGACATTGACCTTTGATATTGAACCTTTGATATTGAACCTTTGATATTGAACCTTTGATATTGAACCATTGATACTGAACCTTTGATACTGAACCTTTGATATTGAACCTTTGACATTGGACCTTTGATTATGACTTGGCACTTACACTTTGATATTGAACCTTGACTACTTGACCCTTCAGTATTTTACCCAGGTATTACTTGTTGTGGAGTAGCCACAACCATAGCATTGATGCACCAATGTTATGTACTCTAGTGGGGCTGGTGGGATGTCCCCCACCGTCTCTGATTTGTTATCGACTACTGCTATGATTTTGATTTGTTTGCAGGGGCGTATGGATGCATCCTAGATTTAATTGATTGATTGAGACTAATATATTGACTACAAGGTTATATATTACATTGTTTGGCAACTGGGTATGCGTGCATTGAAACCCCTCACATATTGGGAGTTGATCACTCCATATTGGGTTACTATTGGATTGGATTGTATATTGATTGGGCCTGGGGTAAGATACTGATTCTACATACATTACATCTTACATTTAACCTTGATATCTTTTGATTACCCATATGTAATCCATCTTCATACTCCTTTGATTATTCCTAACTCTATTGTATTGCTTTGTTATTTGTTGATATCTGTTCATTGAGCTTTTTATGCTCAGCCGCTTTCTTTTCCATGCGGCAGGTTTAGTAGGAAGCTGGGTTTATAGATGAGAGATCTTATTTTGGGCTTAGATGTAACACCCCCAACTCAAATATGGCAGCTATCGTGCTGGGGGTATTACGAAAATAGAAACCAGGCACATTTATAGTAAACGACCACAACTCGGGACGTTTGAAATGTGACCAAAACATATCATTCGATTTACAAACCGTTTAGAGTACAAGTACTCTTTAGTCAAAGTTGCAGCGGAAAAGTAAATAGAGTTTGCAGCGGAAAAATAAACAAAGTATAGCAGCGGAAATGTATAAGACACAAAAGGTTTTACGAATGACATGCAAAATAGGGTAGTAAAGTAGTTAAGCTGCCGTGACAGAAACGCCCCTCCAGCCTTAGCCACTCCTCCACGCCCAAATTATCATCATGCCAAGCTAAACATTATTACCTGAAAATACATGCTTAAAAAGTCAACACAAAGGTTGAGTGTAATCCATAGGTTTAAATATATATAAAGTTGAGCACAAGGTTTTAATCATAAGATATGAGCAACATATGCTAATATCGGGTAATCAAGATAACAACCAATGTATAGAGGCATCCCTGTGCATATAACATTGTTGATGATGCTAAGCTCATGACACGCAAACGTTAACCACAATCATAATATCAATATAACCGCGGAATTTCATAATATAACAGTGCCCTCAAGGTCGAGCACTTGCCATTTACTCGACAAATCGAATATAGTACACCACAATTTGCCTATCCAGTAAAAGGAGTGGGAGGGTCAATTCCTATAGGCCTATATCCCTATATTCGCGTTCACTCGCAAGTGATTAATGGTTCATGATCTGAGGGTCTTGCATAGGCAAGGCAGAGCTACTTAGCACATCGTCAGAAAAGCATACCAATCAGGAAAGCATACCCAAAATAATTGTGCTCAGAAAACATTTAAAGCATGTATCTCACCCCATGGGTTTATAAACATTTAAAAGATAAAAAGTGAGGCTATGAATCACACCTTAACAATAGCAGGAAACGAGATATATCAACCAATCAAATATGCCTCACAGCAATATAATCCTCAGCACAACCTAATCAATATAAGTATCATAACTCAGCAATGGTACTCGAATACTTTAATAAACAATGCTTGAATAAAGTTTTATAAAAGACAATGGCGTTTGAAAGAAAACAATTTTTAAAAGTAGTCTCGTGTGGAAGAAAGATAGAAAAGAATAAGTCGGCGAACCCTCGAAACATACATGATGACAAAAGAAGACTCGAAGGAAAATCGTCAAAAGAAATGAAAAAGAAAGAATAAAAGAAAATAAAGACACAATCGAATAAAATGAAAATCACTAATAAGTCTCGGTCTTACCCATTTCCCAAAATATTAATAAGAATATAATTGGTAAAGTAAAGTAAAGATAATAAGTAATTTTAGTAAATTTCGGCATGACCTGCCCGTTTATAAAGCATTTCCCGAGTCAACGACTCTTTTATATACAAATAACGTTAATAATAATATAAGTGTAGATATTAATATGATTGGATATATCATTCACGTTGTCCATTAGTTGTTCAGGTTTATCGACCATTTCGTATAGTTCGGGTTTCAGGTACGTTAAGATCTTTAAGGGCCTAACGTACCCTACCGTCTCGTGTACCAAAGGGTCCATAAGTCCAAATAACCATAGCCGCAAATCCAATACGTCCAATACAAGTTCACAAGTCATAATACAAGTCATCAATGCGGATATCAAATCCATTATTCAAAGTAAGCAATGTTAACAATATATATAATAAGTTTTGTAAAAATAGAAATATTAATAATAATAGTTGTGTTTAGTAAATATTAATATTAGTTATACGGTTTAAGTTTATATTAGTAATAATAATAACAAATGCCCGAGACTAATAACCAACATAATCCCGACAAAACACAATCAAGCCACATCAAAATAATCACAACCAATCCCATATACCTCGCCTCAACCAAATACAATTCGCACAACACTTCGGCTAACCAAAACTCATCCAAATCCAAATACCATAAATCACAAGTCATCAACAATAATAACAATAACAAAATTACACCACTCACCACCACCATCGTGGCTCGGTGGTGGTGAGCCGTGGCTGCCGAGACCCTAACCAACCAAACGGACCTCAAACAAAATCAAAACAACCAAAATAACCTTTCCACTCGCTACCAAACTCGACCCAACATCAAAATAACACCAAACCTCACCGAGTCACCGAGTTGACTCGGTGAGTTCACACGAGTCGCGACCTAGAACGAACCAAACAAGATTTTCACACGAGTTTTATTATTAAAACACTTTCAAAACCATTTTTAATAAAAAGAATTTAAAAACAAATCGGATTTAATAAAAACGAAAATTAGGGTTTGTGTTTATTTTAGGTTTTTATTAAGAAAACATGTGTAAAAAGGTTGGGGGAAGACTCGGTTACCACAAGGCTCGTCGGAAAATGAACGGTGACAAAAAGTGGCGGTGGTCGAATCACAAAAATGGCCCTAGAGGGCGCGTTCGTGGGTTTTGAGTGAAATGGGTTGCGGGGATGAGTCGGGGATGTCCCGATCTACAAATATGGATAGGTGGTGTAGTTGTGGGTGGCCGGAAAATATTCCGGTGGCCGGAATAGTGGCCGGAATTTCTGGGTGGGTTTGGGGCCGACGTGGGAAGAGAGAGAGAAGAGAGAGAAAGTAATTGTGTGTGTGTGTTTTTAGTGATAGAAAATGAGGTGAAGTAAATAAGTGGGGGTATTTATAGGTGGAAGGTTTAGGGTAGTTTGTTATTAAATAAAGTGGAGGGTGTTTATTGAAAATAAACTCAAGGGACTAGTTTCGCCAATAGGTTAAACTTTTCATAAAAACAGTTCGGGACTCGAATGACATAGCAAATGGACTCGAAAAATTACCAAACTTGCGCCATTGTTCACGAAATAGTTTTTCCAATAAAATCAAGCATAAACTTCAGAGTTTTTCTCAAACTCAAAATAAATCAAATAATTTGGCAAATGAAACAAATTCGAGTATCCTAGGTTGTGCTGAGTAAATCAAGGAATAAATTCTCGTTCCTAATACATCTCACGCTCCTCAAATCCAATTTAACATGCTCTAAAGTTTTAAAACGTTTCAGGCTCTAAAAATAGAAGTTTGGCTAGGATTAGGTTTTAGGAAAAATACCACGTGTTACATCATCTATGTCGAGAGTTCTTCTCTTGCACTTGGCGGAAGAGGAAATCACTTAGAAACATATACCGACATGTTATAGTGATCAAAGATGAAAGAAAAAATAAAACAGAAAGTTTTGTGTGTGAAAAACGTTATTTTCTGAAGTGGAACAGTTCAATATTTATAGACGACAGGAGTGAGATGGACGGTCCCATAAATAGGCGACGGTCCTTTATCACTAAGGGACTGCCGACCACTTTAAGGGACCGTCCCGACAAACGCTCTCATTTTTGTCCTGACGTGGTGAAAACTTATCTGGTGAAAACTCAATTGTTTTGGGGGGAAAAATAGCTGTTACAAGTTTAAATTTGAATATATTTTCTTAATAAAATATTACTTTAAAAACACAAAAATACCTTTGTGAAAATCTTTTGTCAAACTTAAAAATGTAAGTTTAGGGAAAATAAAATTCTTTGATCACTTTACTAATGACGGTATAAAGTTTGTTCATACATGAAGTGACGTTGTAGTAGCTACGTAGAAGAAACGAGTTTCCTCGATTAAAAACTTATTAACCGTAAGTTTACGTAACATGTCTTTATATTTTGTGATTATCAAAACACAAGAAGATCGAATAATGCAAATAACGTTTTTGACATTATTTGTGTTAACAATCTCCCCCTTTTTGATGATTTCAAAATATAAACTCATTTTAGGCAAAATTATGCGTTGATAAATTTTTAATGAGTTTTCCCGTTACTTCTCCCCCTTTTTGTAGAATCAAAAAGGTGTCGTTGATGGTGAGGAGAGGAAATACACGCATCCTTGAAAGGGCATCGTCGTTGTTGACGGAATACTATCGTCCTGAATAGGGCATCATCGAAGAGATCAATGGAATACAAGCTCCCCCTAGCTAAGTGCTCCCCCTTGATGAGGGCACCGAGGAATTGAGCTATGGTGATGTGCTACAGAAACAAGTTAGAGCAAAGCACATGCATATATGTATATATGGAATTATGGAGAAAACATGATGAATATGGATGTGAAATCAATTATATAGAGCAAGAATCAGATAGAAAATCAAAAGGTAAAATCTAAATGTTAGCTACTACTAGGGACTGTCCCGTAAATGGGGGGACGGTCCCTTGTTGATGGAGGACCGCCAATCCATTAAAGGACCGCCAGCACTTGTCGTCCTGGTTGGCAGTTGTGTTGTGATTTTAGTAACTTCCTATTTTTAAGGTTGAATAATTTTAGTCCATTTTCAAGTTAACTATGACCAATATCACAACATTTTAACATAACTTAAAGCATAATCATTCATTCCATGCATGAAATACATACATGATCAATACATAATTAAAGCAACATTAAACTACAACAATGGTCATCTACTAATACAACAAGTCATCTCCCAAAGCATGTTTGGTCCAAAATATAACATCCACTTGATTATTCTTTAACTAGACATTTGAGAATATCTAGTTAGATGGTGGAGTGGATGATGGTGAGGATGAAGGTGGAGCCGAAGGTGGTGCCGATGGTGGCATGGAAACAAGGGGAGTTGGTTGCACATTTTGTTGAGCAATGACAAACTCAACGTGACCAAACATGATGTGTAGTTCATCTCAAAGAGAGTGGATGAGATGAAAGTTGTGGTAACAACAAGCACACCCCCACAGTGTGGTTGTTAACAAAGTAGTAGGGAAGTGAATTTCCAAAAGTTGGAGATGATGGTGGTGTGGGAGGAATGTTTTCCAACGGCCCATTTGGTAATGTGGTGGTATGATTTGGTGAGTTTGTTGGAAGAGGATGTTGGTTTCTTGGTGATGATCTAGAAAGAGTGGGAGATGATGGTTGATAACTCACGCATGGAGTGTAAGCACCCGAACTAGATTCGGTAAGCAAAGGTGAAAAGTTTTTGATGAATGATGAGAAAGGTGATGTGGTTGGCTTTAAGCTAGAGGATGGCTTTGATGAAGAGTAGGATGTTCCATTGTTGGATGGTCTTTTGAGTGGTACACTTGGTGCTTGAGGTGAGGTTGGTGGTGACTTTGGAGATGGAGTGGTGTCATAGAGTGTGAGGTCAATGAAGCTGGTTTGAGGTCGAATGATTTTGAGCTTAGGCCTTTTGTTTGGTGGTTGTGTTATGAATTCTTTGTTTGTTGTTGGCAAGGAAGTGGAGGATGAGGCCATTGTAGGTGATGAAGATGAATTGAAAGGTGATTGTGATGAGGTTGAAGGTGATGAGGAGGGTTTAAATAATCAAGCATGGTTATGGTTTGGGCAAAGCATGCATCAGGAGATTTTAAGCACTCAAAAATGTTAATCTAAACAAGGTAAGGTGGTGATAATCATGCAATAGGTTTAGGATTGCAGGAAAGAAGAAAACAGTGCAAAATCCGTGATCCCACAGGGACGGTGCATTAAATCCCAGACGGTCCCTTATCACTGGACACTAGTACAAAAATGGGATTTCGTCACACATGCTGTTTTTCGAACGGCCACACTATAACTTTTTTATGTGACTAAATGTACCCAAATAAAATAAACAGCCACGCTTGATATGATTTGTGTGACCATTTCGGAATTACCTCTGAGGCTACAGGCACACATTTGAATATTTTCGTGACTAGAGGTATCTAGAAAAACTTGTTTTGATTATTTAGTCACTTATAATTTTGCACGTGTAACGGATACAAATAAGTTTGAAACATTAGTCACACTATGTATATACATATGTGACAAATATATGTCACACAATTGAACAGTGTGACCAAAATCCATATATGGTCACATGAAATAATTGTGTATGTGGCTAAATCGTATACTCAAGTTTGTCACACATTATTTAAATGTGACCGCTAGTTTTTGTTGAAAATTTAGCCACATATGAATGAAATATGTGACAACTGATTGAAGCATTAGTCACGATATGCATTTAAAAGTGACAAATATATGTCACACACTTGAAACAGTGTGACCAAATGTCATATATGGTCACACATTTATATCTTAAATTAATTTTAAAAAATGTTTCCCAAATTTTGGTCATCCCCCAAATATTTTTATTATATCCCGCCCTAATTTTCCCCAAAATCAAAATCACATTTTTGTTCCCTCCAACCTTTCACATTGAGCCACACCATCTTCATATATGTTCTCACATCTCACACTCATCCTTTATCTCTTTTCCCCAAAATCAAATTGCCCCGCCATCCATCTTTATCTTTTTTCTCATATCTCATCTTCATAATATGCTCTTACTTAGAATCGTCAATCCCTTTTCTCTACTTGTACAAAAGGTAAGTTCCAGTATTCTTTTATGATGCTCTCAAAACTGCTTGCAAAAAGAAAAGGTTAAAATCAAATTGTAATTTGTTACTTTTCTATTTTCAGCTTCGATGTTCGGGGCACTGGCATTTATCTTGTATATTTTCCAGTTCAAAATAAAGAGTTAACACCAAATATTTTAGAGAAACTGTTTCGTGAAGCTTGCCCAGCTTTATCAGAACTTTCCTTGTCTAGAGATACTTCCAGTTTTAAGGTGAGGTTTGACTTTTATAAAATTAAAAAGGTAAATTGATTATGTTTGACTTTTCTCTGAATAAGCATATATTCTAACCATTATATGTGAAAATATCCAGGTGGAGTATGTTGGGAACCCAAAAGATGCTGAAAAGATCTTACAAAGAACAATAAGTGAATTCAGGTATTACATGATTCATAAATTAGCGCTATGGATTTTTCAAAATAATAACATGTTATTTCTGCTAAATTGATCGACAGAAATCAACTTCATGGACCTGTAATTGCTGTAGTTGATATACATTATAAACCTTTAAAGCTTATGAGTTTGGAATATGTGATAATTGATGTTTTTCCCTTTGTTTTGATTTTGTAATTATATATTTTTATGCGCAGCTAAATTGTTTGATAAAATGCCTGAATGAGATTTATTAGTTTAACTGGTTGCAACTTGCATTTGCAAGATAAACATGACTCGGACATGAATCTATTGTGATTAGTCGATGGATTAGTATTTCTATTATTATTATTAAGGAAGCTCAAGCCATTGCTTAAGAATAGCTTTCACTTCAATCGGAAATAGCTTTACAATGATTAATTTGAGTAAAGTAAAAGATAAGTCATTGTTCTACCTTGCATTGAAGATGCTTGATGTGTGCCGTCCTAGATAGGTCACTGATCTTTTTGATTATTATCAAAGTGCGTGAACAAAACAAAAATTAATTAAATTTGACCTCTTTTGCTTGCAGAAATTCAGCATACTTCTACTACAGATGATAAATAAGAGGTACTCGTAAATTGTTACTACATTTGTTTGGCTTAATATGGACTGGTTTTGTGTAAGCTAAAGTATCTTCTATAATATCTCCTTTTTACTCTTTTCAGGAGGACTTTTTGGAGATGGGGAGTCTGAACTCATGGGAAAAAGAATTGGTAATATTCATGTACCCCTTACCTTCAATTCATTATCCTTGCATTTCATTATTGAAATATGCATATCGAATTTGGCTGTTAATCTGAATATACAAGTAATAATGCTATTTCTCCTTGTAAGATGTCATGAAAACTGCATCGGTTTTGTTTTTCTATAATATTCTTAAAGCTTAAATAGCCTACATGCACATCCTTTTCCATCATCACATAGATATCTTAAAGAGCATCAACAATAGTAATAACCTTAAATACTTTTTTTCCCACTATCTTCAAAGTTCTAACTATCGTAACAAAATCTACTCCAATGCAATTTTTTTGTAACCCTTTTACTTTGTACATCTGTTATTAATATACGTAAGTGGTGTGAGGAGATCGTTTGCTCAAATCTATAGCTGTGAGAAAGTATTGATTATGCTATGTGCCTGAATAGTCTTGGCTCAGGGGAAACGTGCAGAGAATGCGTATGTAAAGTAAATCTTTGCAGACCCTGAAGCGAATATGCAAATATTTCCTCCTAACACTGGTGGTGGTGGTGGTGGCCGGGGATACCAGACTCTCACTAGTCCGAGTGGTATGTTACATCATACTCTCTATAGATTTTATTCAGAAAACGATCCATTTTTGAACCGTGTGGGAGACATAGTTATCTGATAGTGTGTACCAACAGTATCTCATGCAATTTCTGTGGTTATAGGTTTTGACTCCTATACTTTCGTTTGATAATTGCAGTTGTTTGAGCAATACGAGGCTTCAAAGTTAGAGGGTTAGTCTTTTTATTGAGTGTAAGTGGACTTCAATTCTATTTAATCATGCATTCATAATCACTACAATATTAATATAAGTCTTTCTCATAACGAATGAAACAGGCTGGTCTCTCAATGGCACTTGGAGCTTTTCTTGCTGGTTTGTTACTTGCAGAAACTGAATTTGCTTTGCAAGTTGAATCAAATATTGCTCCATATCGTGGCCTTCTATTAGGTCTATTCTTTATGACGGTATGCCTTGTAATCTTGGTTTCCCTAATAATCTATGTATCACAAACTGTATCTGAAATTTTCAAGTAATGATACAACATTTTGTTTCTCAGGTTGGAATGTCGATTGATCCCAAACTTCTGGTTTCATATTATCCAGGTTAGCTAAAATGTAATAAAGACTTACCAGTGAGAGCGTGAGACTCAGGTGAGGAAGACTTGACAATGGATAATTTGGATGATGCAGGTGATGGAAATGTTCATATATGGAAAGATTACACCATAAGGGGCAAACAGAAACTCGTAACTGCATTCTCTTCTATTCATGGTCATAGACCTAGCGTCAGGAGTGTGAGTGTTGTAGTTGATTGGCAGCAGACTTCTGGCTATATGGTATGACCTCTTTAATTAGTTTGTTCAAATAATAGATCTCTTCTATGTTTCTATAATATACTCCCTCCATAGCAGCCTCATTTTTTGTTTAATTTTCCTCAAAATAAGTGCCCCACTTGCAAAATTGAATAGTTATAAATTACTAGTTTTTTTATTTTATTCTTCGCAATTTTACCTTAAATGCATTTAACGGTAAAGTTGCATCTATAGCACATATCTTAGATTGTGTTTTTTAGGATTTTAAAAATGATCAGAAGATGTTGTCGGGTCTTCAACCTATCTTGTTTTCTCTCGCACTAAAATGGTTTGTCTTGGTGGGTCAAAAAGTTGTTGGTTAGTGAACGTATGTGTTGTCCTTGCAGTATTCTTCGGGTGAAATTTCATCGACGATGGTATAGGACCTGGATAAAGAGCAACTTCTAAGTTCTATTCCCTTGGCATCAGATTGCAGCATTTCAGCATTGGTAGGTTGAGTTTGTCTTATAATATATTCTTTATTGGTTAACTGATTTATAGTTTTTTCATATTCTTTAAGTATATAATATCACTCGAGATATTAACCAATTTGCTGATATCATGGCTAATTGCTTGTTCGCTGATTACAGGCTGCTTCCCAAGTTCATGGGGGTCAATATGCAACTGGCTTTGTAGACGGTTCTGTCAGATTATATGACATCCGAACACCTGACGGGTAAGCATTTCGTGTATCCTTCCTTCCTTCTTACTCCATAATAAACTTCACATTTATATGTTTTGATTTCAAGATATGCTATGATTAATTTCATGTTGTGTTAACATATTAAATAGTTGATGACGTGATGCTTTTATATCTAATATAGTTTTTTCCAAAACACCAAGTTTATTATTCTTTGGATGCGTAAGGGAATAGAACTTAGAGACATTCAGTTCCTCGATATCAGATTATTGTGTATGTTTAACTATCTGATTCATCTTGTGTTGCTGTGTTGTGATTCAGATTTTAAGTGCATCACAGGCAAGAGACATTCAGTTCCTCGATATCAGAAATCAAAGTGTCAATTTCTAAAATTGTTACTTATTTAAAGTTGGATAAATGGGCCAAGCTTCAACAACCATGTGGTGCTACTGCTGCTTCTTCATGTGTCAATTTCTAAAAATTTGCCAAGTATTGTTAGTACCAAGTTAAGACAACTCGAAGTTAATACTGCTAGTGTATTAGTTACAACTGTTAGTTATAACTTAGTACTGTTAGTTCATATAGTTAAGACTCCTTGGTGTATAAAAGGAGGTCCAATTTTATATTTGGTTCAGTTATATACATTCTAATTGTATTGTATTTGAATTTGTTTTGATATATATATTTGAATTTGTTTTCATATATAGTGATTTCTTAAATGTGACTAAAAGAT